>JABUQX010061748.1:30000-60000 GCA_015478945.1 Trachelipus rathkii
CTACTCCCCCGTGTCTCGCCACCCAGCCACGCCCACTGGCTCCAAACCTATTCACGTTATAAAAAGGAAAGCGCTCTAGATCCTCAACTATCAGCCCTTATATATTACTTACACTTTATTCTATCTAAGATCCCTTATGAAACCACTTCTCAACTCTACTATATTCTATAGAACATTCTTGGATCTCATTACACTTCTTTCCGATCGCCTAAATAAAAGTACGCTTTCGATTCGCTCAAGAGGTACACTACTGCGATATACTTTCCTATCTAACTGATCTATGGTATTTACGCCCTCAATGAACTACGGGGAGACTTGCTTAGTGGCGCTTGACATATCCTAAGGCAAATTATATTGACCGAGGAATATGGCACGTACGTCGCTGGCTCTCAATGAGCTCCCCTCCTTTGGAAAATACCTAACTTCTACTTATGACATTATAATTATAGTCTAATTCTTTTCAAATCGCTCTACAAATATCGGGCTGTATGTTGATATGGGGCGTAACTTACTTCTCCTATTTATTCTTATAATCAACAGTAATGTGATATCCTGACAGGTTCTGTACTATTAATCTCCTACTTTTCTTACTCATACTATTTTACATTAATTGGTAATCTTCATCACTATACTGACAATAATACTTAAACTCTTATCACACTCATTATATGCCGTAAAGACTCTACACTTCATATTCTATCAAATCATCATATTTCTAATTCTGTCTTACCCTATCTTTATTTATACTTCAGAATTATGCCTCTCTGATCTCAATCTTTCCGATTCTATTCTCGCTGATCTGGATAGAATTTCCGGGTGGGGTTCAGTCTCAAACCTATGTAATAAAATTCCAATTCTTTATATAAAAACCCACTATCTACAAATCTCCCTCTCTAAGACACCTTTCTAACTTTCTATCTCTTTCGACACGGTTTTCTCGTATCTCCTGTTGACAAGAATATAAAACAATCCTTGGCCTAACATTAAACACAAAACCAAACCGTGTCCCTTTAGGAAGAACACGCTCAAACCTTACAACCGGCTCTCAGCATAGGCCTAAAGGAACCTCTGAAGATGAACTGGAGCTTCTGTTTTAGAACTGCCGAGACCAACTCTTTTTTCCTCCCTCTTTCAGTTAGACTCCAGCTATACAAGGGCCCCATCCGCCCTTGTATGGAGTACTGCTCTCAAATCTGGGGGGGGCTCTGGTTTCACCCGGCTTTTGGACAGGGTCGGTCAAAAGGCCAAAAAGCCTTATTAAACGTTCTGTACTGTTCCAAGTTCACTTACCCCTCTCTTTCGGTGACTAATCTCGATACCGCTATGGTTCTCTAGTGAAAGTCTTCTTGTCTCATGAGTAGTACACCGCAAGCGGAGCGGCCAGGGATGTACTCGTGGAGGACGCAGCTTAATAACACGCGTCGGCCGTAGAGCCACCACCTTTACGACGCCCTCGCCTTTAAGACAATCAAGCGCGGTGGTAAAGGGGATATCTTTGTGATGTCCAGTGTCGCTATGAAACACTTGTTTGCTGAGTGCATTAGCTTACTGTAGATGGCTGTCTTGCAATATTTAATGGCAGGTAATCTCTAAAGATGGGTTTCCCCGACATCTGCCGGGTGAGGCATCCTTCGTGTTGCGCTAGCCCTACCTCTTCTCCTGTGGGGAATATCTCTGTACCACCTCCTTTGCAGCGTTCCGAAACAAAGACTTTGAAAACCATTGAAGGTTGTTCTGTTTGGAGAAAAATTTCTCAATCTCTACGTCACTAGTTTATTAACCGGGCACTGAGCGTGTCTGGACTGCTTGCAAATTTGAACGTATTGTTTTCCTGCTGTTAGTTCGTTTCAATGAATGTTACGATATAGATTTTTGAGCGTGTTTTGCAGAACAACCCCTCTCCTTTCGAAAAAATAGGGCTTTCTGTGCTCCGTAGTTTTAAATCGGGTGGGAGACCGGATGAACAACTGTATAAGGAATTATTATACAGTGAAAGACGATACTCAGAGGTAACCTGAATTCAAGAGTCATGTATGGGACCCCTAATAAAAATGGGAGTATAGTATATCTCGTAGTAGCCCTACTTTATCCTTAGTAATGAGTTATTACGTATCACTCAAAAGGATAAAAGTGAACTTATGTATATAGATGATATTATTATGTATAGTTTACTAGCAATATTTACTCGTATTATATTTATCATGTTTTATATTCAACCTCTATATTATTAATATCGGTAATGTGTTTATAATCGTTCGTTTCTACCGTGCTTTATGTGGCTATATAAACTCACCTAATATAAAAATATATAATCGTGAGTAAAGAATAATTGATATTATAAATTTCAGTACTATAGATGATAAGCGCTGTAAGTTGGTATATAGAGCTACCCGATATGACGGCCAATGTAAGTAGTATACTACGAACCGCGTAAAATAATCGAATTTCGATATAATAATCGACGTAGGATAGTTAAACTCTACTCGACGCTATATGAATGTAATCACTACCTTTATATCGACTATCCTTTAACGAAAAAAACCGCATAGTCTTCAGACAACAAGAAAAAAAAAATAAATATAACATAAAAATATTATATAAAGAAATTAAAGAATAATAATTTAATATATATAAATAATAAAAATAAATAATAAATAAATAGAATAATATATATAAAATAAAAAAATATTAAATTATAAAAGAAAAAAAATAAATATATATATAATATATATATTATATATATATATATATATATTAATTAATATATAATAATTAATAATATAAATATAATTATATATAATATAATAATAGATATATTAATATATATATATATATATATAATATAATATTATTATAATATTATATATATAAGTAGTATATATTAATAAATATATATATATATATATATATAAATTAATTATATAATATAAATATAGTTTAATATATATATAGATATTATATAGATATATTATATATATATAATATACTCCGTAGATTAATATATATGCTCACCTCATATACACCGCACAGGAAACATATATATCACCAGCGCCCCCCCCCACCCCCTTATATAAAATAAATATAGAGTACCTAGAAGTAGCTTGAAATTTGGAGGATATGGTATAAAGAGACCTCGTATAATAGTGAGATAATGAGATTTACTAGAGTCGAGATTCGTGTTATATCGGGTTCTACGTAAATCACCCCTACTAGGATATGATATAGGTTCACCTTTTCGTATGAAATAAAAAGAAGATATAATCATATGAGGAAGCATAAAAACAGAGTGAAAAGAAGATAAATATAAGTAATAGATGCGGAAAAGGATGAAATGGATGGTACGTAAGAGTAAGTATCTAAGTATAAAGAAAGAGTGTAGAGAAGGTAAGATCATGTGAGAGTATCATAAGGATATCGTAGAGTAGGCAGTCTAGCTACCTAGGCGAGCGGTGACGTGTATCCGAGTGAAAAAATATACAGTACCTCAATAATAATTAACCACAAAAATAGTGTATTAATAGAATAACCTAGTTATATAAGATCTTACTTAGAATAATATAACTATGATTATATGTAAGTGCCGTTATATATAAGGTGTCTGGCTATATATATGGCCTCTCACTACTATACATGAGAGATAGATATATATATATATTTATATATATATATAATTATATATAGTAAA
Organism: Trachelipus rathkii; assembly: GCA_015478945.1. NCBI lineage: Eukaryota > Metazoa > Arthropoda > Malacostraca > Isopoda > Trachelipodidae > Trachelipus > Trachelipus rathkii. Next base: position 33,686 of record JABUQX010061748.1, read on the forward strand.
GGCCTATATATATATATACCAGTAATGAATGGAATAAATAAAAAAATGCATGGAAGGCAATATATAAACAGAGTATTAAGTATAAGAAAGTGTATAAGAAGAAGTAATGACTGATAAGGTAATAATAAAGGAAGATGAAGGAAAAGTGTACTTGAAATAGCGATAGATCACATAGAGTTATATATAATAGTATTACCTATAGCACGGGGATTGAGACCGTATTGCCTATAGTAGTATATATGATATACTGAAGTATATTATTATTAATAACCCATTCGTTTAATAATACAATATCATTACTGTTTTCACATAACTGCTTTTCTGTCTCAACATTATAGTACATATCGTTCTCAAAGTGTGACAATTGCATCTTTACAAATAAGAACCTAAGTTTTTCTATAAATTGAGTTATAATCATTAGAACTTACATCACTCTCATTTTCAAATCTACATTTACTTATTTATACATATCGGGTAACAGATAGATTTTTTGTTTGGCTTTTATCAATTTATTTGGACTGTTATTGTTTTATAAATATCTCGCATATTATATATTAGTCTAGTATTAATAACCGCGTTTAATGTTGTTTATATTAAAAATATTAATTTGCTTATTTAAATTGTCCTCCAACTCGAACTTCTATAATAAAAATAATATAAAGTAAAAACAAATATTAACCAATTGTGTAATACTCGAGTAGATTGTTGATTTAATGTAATATTATTCTAATTATTTTTTAGAACTATTTGTTAATTATAAGTTTTATTACAAAACTTGATAAATTATTATATTTACAATTAAATAATAATAAAATGTATAACTAATAAATTAATAGTCTTTTACGTAGTGTCTAATTAATCAACAACACTAACTCTGATTTAACTATCAGAAAGCACCATATTTTTGACTTGATCTCTCTATACATTAAAACAATAATTAAGAGATATCTACTTTCCACATATTGTAGTAATAACTAGTAAAAATGACTAAGTATATAACAACCTAAATCATAAGAAAGCATGAGTAAATTTCACAGTAGTAATACTATATAACCACTCATCACCCTTCACACTACCTCCGTTATCACCAGTCCATTAGCTATATAGTTCCTAGGTGATAATGTCTAGATGAGCATAAGTAACGTAAAATTACATGTAACATTACCCTCTATTAGTATATAAGCCAGGATAAAGTCAGTAAACTAGATGAATAACAAACAACCCACTCACCCACCTCAGCTACTAGATGAAGCTAGACGAGTGAGGCAAGTGTGCATTAAGTAGTAGTAGAGAACAGAACATCAAAAACTGGTATATAATTAATCAATTCTGAGTCTCTATAGACGTTCAAAGGCACTGACATGACCCCTGCAAAGCTCAAGCTAAGGTGCAGTTAGAAGCATAAAGCAAAAGCCAGAAAGCACGGAAAGCAAACCCATCCAGTACCCCCACAGCCGGGAGCTGACGATCATGGAATCGGAAGTTGCCTTAGATCATAAGGACAGCAATGTGCATCGCGAGAAAACAAAAACACTCTAGAACAAATCGTGGCGAGATGAGTGATGGCAGGTTGCGTTAGCGTGTATAAAACAATAATGGTGTGATGCGACCCAAACCCTGAGGACGAAAAACAAAATCTGAGGCTGCGCGATTTAGGGGTGACTCCAATATCCTTACGAGTAACACAAGACTGACATGGGATACATACCCAAAGTCTACGACTAAATGTCAGTGAGATCAAACTGCGCTCGCCAGGCAACCCTTCCATCACCTCCCGTCACAGATCAAGAGTGCTTAAGTGTAGAAAAGACAATAATATGTGGATATATATAGTATAACATATAAACAGTATAAAAAAATCGTAAGGAGTGATGAGTAAAACTGTATTAGGTACGTGAAAAAAAAAATATGTAACTAGGTCAGGGTAATAAACTATTACAAAATTAACGTATATGTACACATTATACTACTGAAAATAGTCTCACTCACAGAAATCTCAGTATGAAATGTACAAACCACCCCACCCCACCTCCACCAGGCGGAGTGGATAGACGAGACGTATGTGAGTATTGACAAGTCACATATTCGAGATGAGGGGAGATAAGTACATAACATGAAAACAAATTGCTATGTAATAAATACTGATAACGATAATATATTATCGTATAATTACGCGAACAATTAAATGTGCACATAAAATTAAGAAACAGAGACGACAGTGACACTCAATCCTGTACATAATCTCCTACATATAATCTTAACCGTTGACAACGAACTCAAACCTAAAAAGCACAACTCTGAAGTATACGTACATTGAAAGATAACTAAAGCCTGACTGACACTAACCCACGATCTACACATATCTAGGAAATCACCCAGGAAAGCTAGAACGCCAGCATGAGAGTCAAAAACTGTTAATAAACTATGTAGTTCAACCACGTCGTTGTCTTCCAAAATCCACAGAACCTCCATGATGATATTCACTTATATACACCCAGCAGCAATCAGAGCAAAAAAGTATTAATTCTACCATTCGAAGAGCGCAGAAAAAGTTTGTCCATATACAGAAATTGAATCAAGTGCCTTAACCTAAGGGTGGTGATAGGAACAAAAAGACAAATGCTTAATCTCAGCAGTACACACATCTACCCAATCCCTAACACACCCATATACACACACACACACACACACGCATACGGTAAAACAGATCTCTTCAATTGGATACCACCTCATGATATTACCTATGATGTTAGACACATTGGAGTGCCACGTTGCTGACCAACTCGTCTCAGTGAACATGTACTTATCACTCTCTCACCATCTATTAAAATTAGTATTTCTGTCCAAGGAAAGAGTAAGGTAACATACACTAGTGTAGTTACATAAAACTTGCTACATGACTTAAAGAGGCTGAACTTGTTTAGTCGTGCAAAACAATTATTAGTCGCATCTAGGAAATAAACTACCCACTGACAGGACTAGGGACGAGATGTAGTCGGAGATACATAATTCCTCATAGTGATAAAGAGAGAATCTCTGCCAAGCGTACAATCTCAAGAGTCTCTGCAATCTACCTATACTTCATACTGGTCAGCTGCTACTACTCTACACTCTTAACTACTAAGAGCTGCCTCTCTTTCGTTGGGTCTTGACCTCTTCTGTGGTTTCTCTTTCTCTTTTCTCTTAGGATCTACGCACTCACGTACCATCCCTCCATGCATCTCCATCCATACTCTCATCATACTACTCGCTACCCTCTCTACTCATACCATCATACTACCTTCTCCTCTCTCTTTCTCTTTCTCTTTACTCCTTTCTCTGGTTCTCGTTCATAGCGTGCTATCTGCGATATCTGTCTGCGCGTGTTCTCCAGTCTTCGTTCTCGTATAGTGACGTCAGAGCTATCGTCTCCGTTACATCTCCTTACTCTTATCATCTTAAATTCTCTTACTCCTATCTATCGCCTCGTCACGTAACATCTTTAGCGTTTCTCTGATTCTCTATGTGCATCTGTTCTCACATATGACTCTATCGTGTCCCTTTCATTCATCATGTCAGCATACATCGACTCACTAGTCAATCTCTCTCGAACAAGTTCTCTCTAAAATGCAAAGCATCTCATCTGGGCGTCATCTCTGATTTCTCGATCTATAACCTCTCTCCTTTCTTGGCTCTATCTACTTATAATTCTATTATCTCTCAGCTCTTTAGTCTCCTCTCTTAATCACTCCAACAACATGACGTCTAAGTGCTTCCCTCATCTTCCACACAAAGAATTTCCTCCATATTGCACAGAACTCGCAATCTCCTTACTCATCTTTAGTTCCACTCTCATAAATAAGCTTTCCTCTCTGTTCTCATTCATACCCTATCGCTCTCCAGCACACAATACATACATAAGTCTGCTCTTATCGTCTATCTATATCCTCAACCCTCTGCTCGACTCTTGTTCAAGAGCTTCATCTCTTTGTAATTTATACGTGCATTAGCAGTCTAACGATTCGCTCGATAAAAGTGCTCTATATCATTTTCTAGTCGTTTACGTGCCTTTCTGGCCAGTGCTTGCATCTGACTAAATCGTCACAACTCAACTTTACAGCCTATGAATTAACGCTACTCATCCTCCTCTCTTTCACCACTTCATCTTTCTGATTCTATCTTCCCATTCATCTTGTTTATCACCTTCTATGCAATGACTACATCTCCTTCTTGTAGCATTGTTCTATATCAAATCGTTCTGCCCAAAGAGGAATTAGACTGACATGAAATTTTGCAATGAAACCGTGCACTTCTATAAGTTTTCGTCTCATTTGTTAAATAATTCAATGTTCGTACACCCTTTCTTTACACATGAAAAAGACGGAACCATATATAATGTTACCTCAAAGTCTTCTTCGGATTTAATCAAGAGGATGCCTTTCTTCGTGTGGAAGTCAAGTGACTCCGGTTCTCTATCCTCTTGTAATATAAATCTGTGAATTTGACAGTGGTTTCTACATATTTGCTTTCACATCTTATAAAAAACTCCTCTTTAAACGATCCCACAAACTAAATACTTAACAAATATCTTTAATTTCATCTCTCCTACACCCCATCTCTAGAGTGCAAATCATCTCTTATCTCCAAACTTAAATCACTATCTTCTAATCTACCTCAATCTTCAATCTCTTATCTCCAAACTTATCGTATTGCATTTTATTGTGCACTACCAATTTTCTTCAAAAACATTTTATCACAATATGTTGAAATATAATTTTATTTGGGCCTTCGTTAGCGAGACGGTATGAGTTATACGCCCTCGAGAGAGTCAAAGAATCTATTAAAACGTAAGCTGCCACCGCACATCACTAATTTTAACTCAATTTTGATACCATTCTTAAAATGATTCAATGTCTGGGACTCTTACTTCACTTATCGCATTTAAGTTTTTTAATCTGGCTGGCGGCCACAAGAGGATCTCTCATTCGTGGTGTCTTAAAACGATAAGCTAAAGTGATTGGTATGCAGGTCAGTAAATACATTTTGATCTTCTGTCCTAGTGGAGATCCTTAACATAAAGTAAAATGGACAGAATTGTCATGTAGCGACCTATCCACAATACAATTAGAAATATGTTTCTAATGAGTTACTGTAAACAACTGTCACTTGTCGCATAAGAATCTTATCTCTAATTGCTAATATATCGTGGGATACGTTATACGTGCGAAAGGAAATAGTCATGTTGCTCAATCGACATAGATTCAGGATCTGATAGAATTTTCCTTTGACCTTTCTCTCACCTCCAATCCAGACTCCGTGACTATCACTATTTAAACCCTGGTTGCGTCTTCTCTGCTCTATACTCATATTTTCTGTTGGGCAGATTAGTTACGTCGAACAATCCTCGATTACCTTAGGCAGCATGTTGCCCTCTCCGTGACTGACCATGTTCGTTATATCCATGCCAGGCACAACCATTATAGGAACGCAGGCACTCCGGGTATTCGAACAGGCATTTAATCCAGAACCCATAGTATGTCCCTCACCAAAGCTTTAGTTGGTAAAAAAAGCCCATATCTCCTTTTATCCTTATATATTTCGGAATCGCTCTTGTGCCTATCCTTCATTCCCACTCCGTCTACCCGTGAGGTCGGCTCGATCATCGTCTACTGTGTATCTAGGTTACACTTCTTTTCGTGTCTGAGCCTGAAGTGATAGAGCCATAGCGCGCGAATTCGCATTTCATTAGTGTCTTTTAGGTTCTCTACGAACATTAGCAATACAGTAATTTTTTCCATTCTAGGTCATAAAGCGAGACTTTTTATAAAAGTTAAAGACATAAGATCCTGAATGTTGTGGTATTATATTCATAGACATAATTTCTTAATATCTAAAATTTCTTTAATCAAAGCAACCTACACTAAACTTCTCTTAAAACATTTCCTTAGTATTAATTAACTAATTCTTGTCATCAACTTTCAACATTCTTCAAAAATATATTGTTATCTCTTGAGTAGCCACTTATAATTTTCTTAATTATAAGTTACTTCATAATTCTACGCCTTAGTTTACATTCTTTTAATCTACTACTTCTGCTAAGTAATATCGTTTATCACGAAAATATGGTCCTTTAATAAACTCAATGTATCTCACAAATCTTGTTAATTATGGAAATAGAACCTATGGAAGCTCCTTGTTTCGCTGCACAACTTACTCAACATTTAGTCAATAGCTTTATCTTGCAATGACCACATCCCATTCAACGCAATTTAGTGTGATACCAGAAGATGTGAAAACAATGTTATCCTTGAAGACTATATTTCCATTCAGATGTACCTCATGTATGGAGTAATGGTTTATTAATGACCTCTAATCATATTTACCTCGCTCTACTCTACTAGGACTATTCTTTCTGAGAGCGAAACTAGAACTAAACATTTTTTTGTTTTAATGTCTCAGTATCGTATTGTCTGCATTAGACGAAACAATTGATGATCAATCCGCCATTTATGGCAGCAAACAACACTTGACTTAAGTAGAGACATGAGTATTATACTCCTAAACATGACAGTCAATAAAATGATATTTGACACAGAGTGATATTTCTCTCAGCACATCACTCTTAATTTAAAATATCTTCTCGTTCGTATCAATACTAGAACCACAATCATGTGTAGCCTAATCTCCCTTACCTTTCGTGTGATTCAGCGTATCTTGGCCTTAATTTCTTTGTGCGAGCATGTGCGTCTTATAGGTTAATTTTCTTGGGTCATATCTGAGTTAAATATAATGTATTGCTTAGTGCTATTATTCTCTTCCTTTAGTCATCATAGCCCCTATGCTGTTATAACTTTTTGTAGGTCTGCAGTATATTCATAATTAGTATGAGGATATCCATTGGTATGAACCATCCCGGTAGAAGGATTCATATTCTTTTCTAAACTCAGATAAGCTTTCTCTATCTTATAGTTTAGATTTTACTTCTTGTTTCCAGGTGTAGATCTTATATATCTTCGCTGTCATATATTCGTCTAGCACGTATTTTTCTACATATAGTACAAAAGCTTTGTACAGTCTGTTGGACAACTACCGTAGCATCAACCCATTTGCTCAAGCAGAGTCTTGCCAAACTATTTCTTGCACGATATCTATCCCTGGATGTTTTCTTACAAATTACAGATTGGCATATAAAATTCACGATTACATTCACAACATTCCATTGAACTCATATCACCACACAATCATCATATTTCAATATTGAAAGAAACTATATATGACTCTCTGATACACTATCGTCTAGCACTGCACATCCATATGTTCCACAGTCTAATTATTGCGCATATTATTACTGCTGAAAGGTAACAATAAGTGCAAAAGATACCGTTCATGTACGCCTTATGCTTTTTGTATTCTCCAAAACATAATTTTAATTATCTTCTGGTATAGCATAGTAATGATTACTCCATCAGCCTATAAGTATAAAGTCATTCTCTTTCTCGTTAGACCGATTATAAAAAATTTTACTCCATTACCTTCAGGACCGAATACGACTATACGGCATTATCCGACATTTTTCGATATTCTCGATTTTTTCAAAGTCAGTTACTATGAAAGAATCTGTATATTCCATACCACATTTTTTAGCTAATGTTTTTGCAGCTTTCTCAATTGTATACGAATGTATATGTTTGACCTCTACACATTCACGAGTTATTTCCAAAACAGAACAACAGCTTTGAAAGCACCGCCTACAGCATCTTTCTCTAGATGAACTTACTAATGTAACGATGTTTGAAACTAAAATTTTGGGGCTCGAATGCATTGGTTTTACAGTCATCACCTTTTCCTTTTATATCATGAACACAGTAGCTATTACTTGAAATTTGGTAAAAAGGTTGCCTTGTCACCGGACTGAAATGACCCTTCCAAGCGTCTCATCATCTCTTTCACCCCAATATTATCTAATATATCCCTGTAACTGATGTTTACATAGTATTTCCGGTCAGGTGACTGATCATCACCAAACGTGAAATTGATTCCAACCCTCATACGAACCCTGTCGTAGTCTAAGTCTTGTAATATAGCATCAATGACTTCACTAACCACCATCTCGAACGATGCTTCAAGATCTCTTGGACCATGGAAGAAGTTTTCATCAATAACCTTTACTTCATATGTATGACGTTCCATTGACTTTTTAAGTTTCTCTACAGAGATGTGCGTTATGTCTGTTATAGTGGTCTTTCTCTTCTTATTAGTGGGATTCATTCTCAAAGGACTAGCCTGGAATAAATAGTCATTATTATTATTTATGATACATTAGACAATTGAAATCAAGTTTTCATGCAATTTAGGTCACTATACCAATAATATATTAGTTTAACCTAGTATTTCTCATTACATATATTAAATATATTTATCCACACAACAACAACAACATACCATTTAAAACGGTGCACTGATAACGACAGGATGAACGCTTTTTACTCAAATGTATGGTTGTATATTCAACACGTTTCTGGAAAAGAATCACTTTTTTAGACATGTGCATATATAATTTACCCTCTATTCTTAATTGATAATGTATTTAATTACTTAATGTCAAGTTAATTAATTACCAGAGTTATTACAATGTTATTTTTAAATGAAATATATATATAATATATAATACATATATATATATATATAACTATGATAATATATATATATAATATATATATATATAATAATAATATATATAATATATTATATTAATATATATATATTATATATATATATACAATATAAATAATATATATTATAATAATATAATATATAAATATATAATATATAATATATATATATATATATAAATAATAAAAAAAGAAAATCTATAGACTTTTCGAAGAAGTTTATTTTGAAATGTACTCAGCGATAATTTGCCATACTTGAGCCATATACAGTCTCGATTTGACTACTTGAGTATTAAATTGTTATCGTAAGACTCATGATTAGGAATGCCCCACGAGTAGCTCCTGATTTATATTTATAACTCAAGCTCCCCAAATCTATACAGAGTTGCCAATTCACCTCTGTATGATGCGCCGTTGCCTAACTTACCAGTTTGTTTAATAAATATAAAAAGTATTGCATCACTTTATGCAAATGGTTATAGCATAAAATCATTTCATGTCGAGTTGATATTTTCTGAAAGGGACGGAGCCTAAAAAGAGAGAAGCCTAAAAATATTTCATGTACTATTGCGTAATGTTTTACGTATGCGTGTGTGTGGGTGGTGTGTGTGTGTGTGTGTTGTGTTGTGTGTTGTGTCATTTATTCTTAGTTCATTACACAAGTAAGGTTAGGATAAAAATTTTGTTAAGTATTACCATGTTAATGTGAAATAGCATTGAAGATATATATGTGAAAAAAGTGTGGAATAGGTTACGATTTGTATCCTGTGAAGTTACTTTACGTCTGTAGTGTGAGGTTTGTTAATATCAGTTTATTCGTGCTTAAGGTGCTTTAGGTTTATCGTTACATTATATGTTTAGTTCTTGTACCTCTCATGCGCTCTAAATTGTGAAAAATAAGATGTAGCATATACTTTCGTTTGATTCAGTGTTAAGAACTTGATTTATGTTTATGCTTATCCAAAATTCAACTTCGAAGTTGACTTGAAACAATAGATCAATAGATTCAATTAACCATTCACAAATGGAATGGATGTAATGGCGGTTTGTGTTTTATGCTCACTTATTTACCTGATTTTTTAAGATTATGTAGAAATGAACAGTAAATTTGGCTAAAGGTCAAAAACATGAAAAATGATTATAAATTAATGAGGAAAAATCATAAAAAGTCTAACACAAGATAAATAAGAACTAATTACTATTAGAAAAAGTTAATATTGTTAGGGCTGTTATATACAAAATTATTATTTATGTGTGACAGTGAATCAAAGAGACAATATGCATCAATAAGATCAATCATAAGACTACCATGCAATATGTACTGCGTCACAATTAGGAGTGTTGTCAGATAGAGCTCGCATTCCTTGAGACCTTTCCACTTAACTTGACATTACTACTCTTAAGTAGTTACAAAAGGACCTAACATATATATAAGCTTACTCAAAACAATTAAAAACAGAAATATAGAGTAAAAACAAAACTTTGAAAGATTAACACAACTCAAAATATATAAAATAAATGAGGCGTCGAACTATTGCATTCATTTCGTATTAGTGACACAATATGACTCATCAATATATACAATTTATGAGCTCTAACTGAGATCACGGATTGACAGAGTAGTGAGAGGATACGACTGCATCACTAGGTGTATGTTTACGAAGTACATGGTATTTACGGTATCGATTACGATAATTACTACGTCCTTCTGTTATAGAATAAAAAACGTAGAAAAATGATGAGAAGTACTAACTAGTTAGAAAATATTACTCATCTAGTCCATCACGTAAGATACAAATCATAGCACTTCGATAATCATCATAGTAGCTCTCTGACCCGATCAATGATCATAGTATCACCTTATGGCTTGATGCCTTGCAATTTATGTTTGATTAAACTGATTTTACTGATTTACTGCTCTAGCTGCGCGGTATGTAAAAAACATCTGAGATTGAACTATTAGTAAAAATTAGACCTTAAAAATGCAGATCGTCCGTGTAGTATTTCAACTTAGACTATTCAACTTATGATTCTAATGGTTTATGCGAAATTTTATGAAGGGATGGAGTAGGGTTGTATATTTGGAATATTTAATATCTAAATTTTACTAATATTTTTAACTGTTTTATAGTTATTGGTGAAAATTAATATATTTTACTTAATAAACATATAAATATAAAAGAATAATATTTTTATATAAAACAAAATGTTATTAAATAAATAAAAACAAAAATAAAAAAAATAAAATAAAACAATAAATAACATTATAAATAAATAATATTGTGAAATATGAAAATTAAAAAATTAAAAAATCGTGTCAAAGGTCACTAATCTAAATAAATCATTTATATAAATTAAAACAAAATAGAAATAATAAAAATTTATAAAATAAAAAAAATAACGCCTAAATAATAGATAAAAATCTTTTAAATACAAATAATAAAATATAAAAAATATTATTAAATTAGCGACAAAAAAAAAAAAATAAAAATAACAAGTTTAAATAATAATTGTATATTAAATATATAAAATATATCGCAATAAAATCTTATTTATAATTAAAATTAATCAAAACATATAAATAAAATAAACACCAAATATACTAAATAATAAATATAAAGAGTGCTGAGTGTTCGATAATCATAATATAACTTAATTTTGTGAAATATTAAAAAACTATCAAAACAAATGAAATAATTAAATAAAATAAATAGAGCAAAGATGACAAAAATAAAATAGAACAGCGAAAGAAGACATCTAAATAAATAGGTAAATAAGATAGTTATATTTTACAATAAGAATAATACTTATTTAAAAATATAGGATATAAATAAGATTATGATAAAACAAATAATATAACGATCTTCACAAAGGAAACAATATGACGGAAAGTGTGAAGACAACAAACGCCTTTGTTCCTTTTAAATATATTTCCAATAAGACAGTAAGAAGGGACGCAATACAGAAAGTCACAGAGATGGGACCTTTAACTACAATCTGCCACAAGGTGCAAAACTATTATAACCAACTATCGCAAGCATTTTCATGATAACATTATCATATTTATATTATGCAAGCAATACTTGAATAATTAATAAAGTACTTGAAATTGATAAAGCAAATTATAATTAATTAATGGAATGTGAAATAAAGTATGAGATTATAGCTTATAGTATTTTTAAACATTCAAATAAGAAACTATAAACATTGATTAAATCATACATAATAAATATATATTATAAATAATATAAATTATAGTGAAATATACTAAGATTAAATAATAATATAAAATCATCCGAGACTAAAAATGAGAGGGGGAAGAAGTCCGACAATCTAACCTTTTTCCAACAAAATGCTTGCAGAGTTTCTGCGCTGGCAAAGCAAAAGTAATTAGACAAATTCGGATCCTTTTCCTGATGTGACGGTTCGGAATAGCGGTGTTGCCTCTTCACTCCCTGTACAAATGGATTGTTCTTGGGTGTGCATTAGGCAAGAGTCTTGTCAAATCAGATGAAACATTCGATAGGCTGCCAACGGTGGAGCATTTTCCATATTGATTTTCATTCCATGATTCCCCAATATTTATGAAAAACGAATATATAAGATATAAAAATATCAATCTAGCTTAAGAGGAAGCCGACGCCCCCTTCAATTTAAATCGTTACAACAATACACACCAAATAAGGCTAAAGTCCAGCTGTAATAAAAAGCCATCTATAAAACCCAATATTTGCTGATTATGTTGAGTAATAGAATTATCGAAAGTAAGAGTGAGCCGCTTGAAATTAATCCTATGAATCCTGCCGCCCATAAACTCATAACACAAGCTCGTGAATTTGCATGCGACAGCGAATGCAGTCACGTCCATTTTTCATATCACGCGAAATTAAATCTCAAAGAGAAGCACTTAAAGGCTTATATCCAACTCTCTTCTGATCTAGCCGTCCCCCTCCCTCCCCAACACTCCTCGGTGTGAATTTCGATACAACGACTATATTTTGTCTTAAAATTTTTCCCGTTCTCCGGGGAGAAGAATGACACCTACTTCGAAGTAGGCAAGTCATAAACACCAAGGAAAGATTCATAGACACTAGCACGGACCCACTCATCATTCAGACTACGATCACTATGATGAGCATGGACAGACACATCTGCTGTTCTCTAAGCAGCCAAAGCAGCCTCTTCTATAGGCGATCATTTCTTCTGTTCATGGACTGGAATGATTTGCATCAGCAGAAGAAGGTCTGCCGAGAATCATTAGCTCTTGCAGGAGGCGCTGCAGGCTGAAGAAGACGCTGATTTACGGTACTGGATACATTATGAGTAAGAGACAATTCAAGTGGGTAGAGAAGTTGATGGAGCCAAAAATAGCGTCTGATCTTGAGTCCTCCCAGCGATCTGTCTACAACAAACAACTGACCAATTCACGCCACCCTTTCCCTGTCATCTCCACCCTCGGTAACATACGTTCTCCTGTACTATGCCTCCCACTCTGCCCAGGGAAGGGTTTTCTTTATACAGGACTCTATTTATGAGCCTATAACATCACCCCACTATTTAGCCAGCATTGTATCCACTTGATTTGATATAGATCCCTGCTAAATCTCCGAAGGACCCTAGCCAGATACTCCATCTCATACGCAGACGAGTTGCTGATTCTTCAAGATTTGTCCTGCAAGATAGCTTGAGGCCGCAAGGACACCTAATACACATCTTCTCTGAGACTTTTGTGGAGGAAGGCTTACCAACAAAGGTTGGCATATTCTGACACCTTATCTGCTGGCAATACAATACTTGTTCTTGAATGGGCTTTAAAAACAATTGGCGTAACTCGCGAGCAGCAAATCATAACATCATTATCACTTGACGGAGTGTAAGTTAGGTGGCCCGACCCTTGATTAGCGTAGTGATGAGTCTATAAGCAAGTAATACAGTAATAAAGTTTCAAGAATACTCTTAAAGAAGACCGACCTATAGTCTTGTACAGACAACTTTTGACTATACGTAATAGTCTTTCCCACATGCTCCCGGTCCATGGACTATAAAGAGGAATGCGCTTGTGAGTGATGTGATTTTTTCGCAACAGCTCCCTACCCTCATCAGATACAATAAATGTCTCCATAGCATCTGTTCCTTGCCTGAATGTTCTGGCATTATCACTGTAGACAGTGTCAGGAACACCATGAACATTGATGAAACGCTGGAAAGATTGGACAAATGATTTTGATGACATATCTGGTACTAGATCCAGATATATTGCTCTAATATGGAGACAAGTGTATATAATCAGAAACATTTTTTGAGATTTATTGGAACCTTTCGTCTTAACCCACCAGTGTTTTGTAAAGTCTACTCCTACATGTTTAAATGGACGGAAAAGATCTACCTGAGCTTTTGAAAAATTTGTAAACTTAGGATACTGGAAAGCAAAAGTATTAAATTTTTTGCAAACCACACAATCAGAAAGAATTTTTTTTATAGCCCCTCGAGCTGATGTTATCCAATATCCTTTAAGGCGGATTCTTGTCAGTGTGGCTTGAATGCCTAAATGCTTGCATGCAAAATGAGCATCTCTCACTATTAGAGTGGTAAGATGGTGATTTTTACACAACAGCACAGGGTTAAGAACCTCAAATTCATAGAAATTAGATCGTGACAAACGACCCTTGGTTCTTAAAAGACCATTATCATCAAGAAAAAGATTCAATCGGTTTACCAGATCAGGAGGTTTCTCACTCGTAGATGGATCAATCTTAGCCCTTTTCAAAAAAGAAATTTCCTTCGCAAAAGACTCCTGTTGCATAATTTTTATGCAATATAAAAGAGCTTTCTCATCACAATCGATATTATTGCTAATATCTCTTGTTTTAGCCAAAAATCTGAAGAGCAGAGCACAAACACGAAGAAGAGACCCCAAACTTGAAAATTTTGACATATTTAGTACGGGAGGATCTTTGGCTTCCTGAACTATGGAAAATACGGGGGTCACTGGATCGATTCCTGAATTTCTTAATTCAAAACTAGGCCAATATGAAGACTCAGAAGCAAGCCAATCTGGTCCCGAAGACCAAAACTGAAGTTTTCTTTTGAATTCAGAGAGGGTTATTCCTCTTGTAAGTAAATCGGCGGGATTTTCTTCTGATCGCACATACAAAAATTTTGGATGGAGTGAAAATTCATTTTTTAATGAAGAAACCATGAGTGATATGTCCTGAATGCGGTTCCTCACAAAAGATTTGCTTGTTCTTTTGTCCTTTGTTCAGAATCCATTGCAATGTTATTTGCGAATCAGAAAAAATATTGACGGTCTGAAACTGAACATCAGGAAAACTTTTCAAAACTGAAGGCAAACATTTTAATGCAAGAAAAACCGACATCAGTTCTAAACAAGGCAATGTTCTTCCTTTCAGAGGAGCAACTTTACCTTTAGCCCATAAAATCTGAGGATCTTTCAAGCTTGAAGAAATATATACCACAAACCCATAGCACTGTGTGCTAGCGTCACAAAAAATATTCAAAGACAAGTTTTCATCTGATGACTCAAAACATGATCTTGGAAACGTTATTTCATTAAGGCCAGACAGATCCTTTCGAAGCTTTTCCCAGGAAATTTTTATTTCTGGGTCCACTTCATCATCCCATTTCATTTCTTTTTCCCATGTCTTCTTCATGAGAAGACGTCCACGAATAGAAACTGGAATAAATAATGCAAGAGGGTCAAACAATTTTGACACCTCAGAAAGTAGTTGCCTTTTGGAAGTAATGGACTGAAGTGATACTTCACTCAACTTGAGAATGTCCTGTTGAGGATCATACAGATAACCTAATACTCTTTCTTCGGCGCACTGATGAGCAGAAAGTTTTCCTTCACTTTCAAATAAAGCCCTGAGCTCGGGGTTATTAGTGTTCCACGAAGAAAGGTCAAAGCCACCCTCTTTCATACGAGAGATGGCCTGGAAAGAAATGTTTTTAAGTACGTCCTCAGAAGAATGTGTAAAGCAGAAATTGTCAACATATAGATTATTCTTCAGGAGAAATGAACAAAGATCAGAAGTATACTGATCAGCATGATGACGAATGACTGCATTTAAGACGAAAGGACTTACTGCTAATCCAAATATGATGGTAGTATAACGATAAGCCACAATCTTACCATTTTCTTCCCATAGAAAACAAAATCTATTTTTGTCCTCCTCCAGTTTGAGACGTATCTGCAGGAAAGCTTTGGAAATATCTGCCAATACAACATATTTGTTGGTTCTAAAAGAAATGAGAAGGCGGAAGAGAGAATTCAAAAGATCGACTCCATGATATGAGGCTTGATTTAAAGATGGAGACCCACCCACTCTTAAACTACAGTTGAAGACTGGGCGCAGTTTTGTTGTAACTTGCTCAGCAGTCTTTATTACAGGGCGGTGGGGTATGAACTTGAAGTTATTATAGTTTTGAGGTGATACTTGAATGGGTTCAATTATCCCCTCCCTCTGGTACTGTTTGAAAACATCCCCATATGCAGATGAGAGACCCTGCTTTTCCAGACGTTTTTTAACTCCACGCAATGTAGCTAAAGCTACATGATAATTAGAAGGCACTTCATTGAGAATATTTTCATACCAGGGCAACTCTACATGATATTTTCCATCTCTAAACTCGATTGTCTGATAGAATTTTTGAATGAACACTTCGTCGATAGAGCCCTGATCTGCTGTTTCATTTATACCTAATGATTCGAGGCTGTAGATGTTTTCTAGGCCCAAATCGACATCTACATGATTATGTGTATGCAGAAGAGGGTCAAAATAAGATGCAGAAGGATCGATGATGGTGTTCACTAAGCTTTCGGGAACTTTTGCTGTTGTCAGTTTAGAAATGGACGAAGTAAGTGTTCTACTATCCTCCTGTCACGATCTCCCTTGAGGAGAGGTTTCAAAATCAGATTGCTCCTCTCCAAAAATAACCAATCTCTGAGAGGGGGTCAAAAACGATTTGGCTGGGCCAAATGGAACAAACCCATGGCAGGTTTCAATGGCTCTACCTTTCAAGCACTCTATGATTTTGAAGTGCTTCATTGAAGAGATGACATCAATTCCAATTAAACCATCCACATTTGAAACGCTACTTCCGTGTTTACCTACATAAAAACGGTCTGCAACATGATATCCGCCATATGAAACATTATTGATAGCACCCATGAGTCCCTTCACTGTGAAGCTAACATCAAGACTAGGATCTATTAAAACTGATTTTTTTATGAAATTTGAACAACAGATGTTCATATCGAGGTTGACTGTACGAAATGACCTAACCTGCTCTCCCAAAAATGTCTTAATGGAACTGGTGTGCACAGGCAGAGAATCCACATCTATTTCCAATTTATTTAAAATACAGCTATTGAAAAAACTTAGCTGCGAACCAAAATCCAATAACACTCTTGCAGTTACAATTTTATTCCCTCTTTTTATTTTAAGGGATATTGTAGGAAGAATTTGGCCAGATGAAGTGTTACCTGTATTTATACAGATATTGCTTGAACCGGCATCTTCATCATCAAGAACTTGAGGCGCTGAAGAAGTAGATGGCTGACTTGTGGAGACATCTGCACGATCTCTTTTTGCCTTATTTTTTGCATTTGAAGAACAAAGAGGAGTTATGTGAGCACCACTCTTGCATGTGCCACAAGGACGACTAAGGCCAAATCTTTTTGCAGGGCATTTGGAAGATACATGTTTCTTGCTGGAACAGCTTGCACACATTCCCAGTTCTATGCAACGCTCCCTTCGTAAGCTACCTGTTGGATAAACTTCACAACTACTCATCGGGTGTTTTCCATTACAAAGTTTGCATTCCATAAATGATGAAGTAGAAGAAGGAACACCACCTCCTGAAGAAGTGGAAGAAGAAGAATCTTTTGGAATAGTAACTTTAGACTCTTTAGACTTTTTTACACTTGTAGTGTTGAAGGAAGAAGTTCTTCTCTCTTTATATGAAGACTTCTGTTGTGAAAGGGCACTTTTATTCTTCTCTTTGGCACCACCAGCAGTTCTATTTCCTGTCCTTTCTAGGGACTTCAAAATGTTCATATAGTTACTCAAAATCAAATTGATGGAAGGATATTCAATCTGGGTTTTTAGTTTGAGTTCACGCAGGAATATAGGAGGAAGCTTGTCAGTAACTAAGTGACTAACAAGACGGTTACCTGCTGTTCCCTCCTCCAGGAAGTCCAAATCGAACTCCTTCAGTTCATGTAAGTTTGCACGAACTTCTGACACAAAGAACCGAGTAGCCTCTAAATTCTTATTATCCAAAACTGGTGCTGAATCAATCTTGTGAAGAATTGTGTCCACTAGAAAAGGCACATCCAGATACACCTCCTTCAGGATTTTGATAGCCACAGAATAGTTCTCATCAACATTAGTTAAGTGTTGAACATCCTTTAAAGCAAAATTTTGAAGATGACTTTTCAAATACTGTAGTTTGGCTGCGTCAGAAAGGTCCTTCCTACAGCCGTATACATTTTCAAAGGACAGGAGAAAGGATCTAAACGAATGTTTATCATCTCCACCAGAAAAGTTTTGACACTTAAGAGCTGGAATTTTAAGTTCTTGTTGTGGCTTAAAATTCTTCAATATAGAATGTAATTCTTTTCGTGAGACCGAATCACCCTCCTGCGAAGAAGCGGACTTGTGGGACGAAACGTTGGCAGTCGGTCTGATTTCATGAATTATCCTCTGCAATTGTAGATGATAATGAGAAGATTTTATAACTTCCTCATTTAAGAATGTAGCATCATGTTTCACGAGATCAGACCCGCAGATCTTTGCTTCAATTTCATTATCATACTGTCTCACCTCCTCCAGACGAAGATTTACTTCATCCAAAATAGCTTCTAGCAGGGATGGACTGGAATCTTTAGAAGATTCATCTGAGAAGGGTTTAAGCAAAAGCGTTATTTTGCGCTTTATGATGCCTCTTGAACGTCGCAATGGTTTTACTTTTTCTTCCACAGCCTCTACGAGGCTTTTCTTTTCCTCTCGAGTGATGGATTCCTCTGTAATTCCTATGTCGCTGATGATGGTGTCTTCAAGTGAAGCCAGGATTGCGGAAGCAGAAATAGCGCCTGCTTCAGTCATTTTTTACGACGAATAAGAGGAAAGGAAAAGTATGAATTTATAGAAAAGAGGAAGTAAATAGATAGGAATAGCGCAAAGAGTTTTTACAAACGCAGACCTATTATTTATTTAAAAGCTTGTTTCGTATATAGCACGCAAACACACTGCGTACGCCTTTTCCAAGTTTACAAATCAAATATATACTTACGCATATATTTAGTCCTTACTTTTTTACGAATAAGAGGAAAAAAGGAACAGTGTGAATTTATAGAGAAGAGGAAGTAAATAGTTAGGAATAGCGCAAAGAATTTTTACAAACGCAGACCTATTATTTATTTAAAAGCGTGTTTCGTATGTAGCACACACACTGCGAACTTCTTTTCCAGGTTTCCAAATATATATTTGTGCATATATTTAGTCGTTATTTTTTTTACGAATAAGAGGAAAAAAGGAAAAGTATGAATTTATCGAAAAGAGGAAGTAAATAGATAGGAATAGCGCAAAGAGTTTTTACAAACGCAAACCTTTAGTAAGAATTTTTATTTACTTCTCACTTCTCCACTTCTCCAAAAATTTATTAAGAAATTGCAAATCTTGCAAATTGCAATTGCAAATTTTGCTGCTTAATATTTCTAATATTTCTGCTTAATATTTCTAATATTTCTGCTTAATATTTCTAATATTTCTGCTTAATATTTCTAATATTTCTGCTTAATATTTCTAATTTGGCTCAAATAGCTGGAGTTGGTAAAATTAACACCTACCCCAACATTTATTTATTAGGAACAAGGCTTCTGCGAATTTTACGAAGTAGACTAAAAATTAGCAAGTTGTACTGTTACTAAATTTTGATTTGAAACCCTATACAAAGAAACGAAATAGCAAATTGCAAAATAAGAACTATGAAATAATATAATCTATCTCTAATAAAGAAACTATAGAACAAAATTCTAAGATGTTAAGAAAAGAAGCTATTTCTAAGATATAGACCATATAAAACAACTTGGAACGATTTCTAAGATAGAAACGATATAACTAACTTTTAAGATTTATAAGAAAGGGATCGATTTCTAAGATAATCTACCTCTAAGAAAATACCGATTTCTAAGATAGAAACGATAGAACTAACTTTTCACAGAAAAGGAACAATTTCTAAGATATAAAAATCTGTGTTCGATTCTATATAATTTTTTGTAATTTAACGTCACAATTGAAAATAATTAAATAATTGGCAAAGAGCAAATAAATAGGAGAACACTAAATAAAATAGAGTTTATTTACATAAGATAATTGATATTTAAATATGGATTTAGATTATAGAAACAAATATATACGATTCTTCACAAGAAATGGGAAGTTGAAGCCAACGCCTTGTTCCTTTTATATATTTCCAAGCGTAGAACGAATACGAAAGTCACGTGGGACTTTCTCATCTGCAACAAGGTGCAAACTATTATAACCAACTATCGCAAGCTTTTTCGATAATTATCATAGTAATGCATAGCAATTTAAATAATAAGGCTGATGATAATTACTAATTATTATTGTAATAAAGTAATTTAGCTTTAGTATTTAACTTAATAGATAAATTTAATTGATTAAATTTATTATAAATAGATATTATAATTAATATAAATTAATAGTTATATAAATTAATAGTTATATAAAATCACCCGAGACTAAAAATGAGAGGGAAGAGTGACAACTAACCTTTTCATAAATCTTGCAGAGTTTCTTGCGCTGATTAGAATTAGAAATTGGTCCTTTCTATGGGGTTCGGAAAGCGGTTGCCTCTTCACCTCCTGTATAAATGTTAGTTCTGGGTGTGATTAGGAGATCTTGTCATCAATGAAACTTCGATCTTGCACGTTGCATTTTCCATATTGAATTTCATTCCATATTCCCCATATATGAAAAAGGAATATATAAGGATTAAAATATAATCTCACTTAAAACACCCTTTCAATTTAAATCGTTACAACAATACACACCAAATAGGTAAAGTAGCTGTAATAAAAGCCACTATAAAAGCCAATATTGCTGATATGTTGAGTATAGATTGAAAGGGAGCCGGCTTGAAATTAAATCCTAACTACACAAGCTTTGTGAATTTTGCGGCAGCGAATGCAGTCACGTCCTTTACTCACGAAATGAATAGAAAGAGAAACTTAGCTTATATCCAACTTCTTTCGATTAGCCGTCCCCCTCCCTCTCCAATCTCGGGTGAATTCGTAACGATATATTTTCTTAAATCCTCCGGGGGAGAGATGACACCTACTTAACTTAAAGTAGGGCGTCATAAAACAAAAGGAACAGTGGAAGAAACGTTGGAAACGCTGTGTAACCTCTCAAGGGTAATACTTCGAAAGAGATAACGTAATTTCAGGTAAGTCCAATAAAATACGACATCAGTACACTTACTTTTGGACATAACATATATATATATATATATATATATATATATATATATATATATATATATATATATATATATATATATATATATATATATATATATATATATATATATATATAAAATATTTTTTTTTTTTGAGATATTTTTTTGTGTCAGAAATATATTGGAGCTATGCATAACTGAAAAATACTACATGCGCTTGTAATGTCGCTCATGTATACCCCACATCCATAATTAGTTGTTGCCCCAATCCGAGAATCATTACACGTTTGAAAATAATTCTCTATTGTATGCATTTTTTTAAACGAGGTATTAAGACTTTAGATGCATAATAGCTTTTTATTTGCTCTGCATCATAATAGGAATTGTACGATGAGATACTGAGAACTGTTGATGGGAAGAAAAGTTTGCAAATAGGCATGGGAAGCAAGGTAACTGCTTGTGTGCTTGAGAAGCCGAACGAAGTAGCGGGGGTGGGTAAAAATATTATTATTATTATTATTATTATTATTATTATTATTATTATTATTATTATTATTATTATTATTATTATCTGACAAAGTAATACTGAAATATGGATAAGTTTATAATTAAAAGGCCTAGGATTGATAACAGTAATTCACTTGTGATTGAACAAACTACGAACTCATTTAGTGGTAGTTCTAGTAATGTTGATGATAATTCAAGTGGTATTGAGGCCAATCCTGTTAATGATACTAAATTTAGTAGTGTTGTTACTTGGGATATAACGTACCAAGAGAAATGTCCTGGATATTGGAAATCACATAACTTGAACCAATATTAAAAATGGATTAAAGTTTGAGTTATTAACGAAACCGTAACCAATTAGGTACAATTTTAAATATGTTGAAGAGGGAAAGAAGCCTTTTTTTATGAATGGCTAGATCTGAACAATTCTTGGCTTGCTTATTCTAAAATATAGAAAGGACCGTTTTGTAGATTGCGTCTTATTTAGACCTTCTATTAAAAGAGGTATATTTGGCTCATTTATCGAAAAACCATTTATAAAATATAAAGACATTCATTCATGTGCTAAAGCCCATGTAAATTCAGAATGGCATAAAGATGCCTCAATAACGCTAAAAATTTCAAACAAATAATATTAATTAAATAAGCGTGTTAGTGTAACTGAACAACTACTGCCTGTTGCTGAGTACCTATTTATTCAAAAAATTAGGCAAAAATTGGTACCTAAAATTTCTACCTTAATATTTTGTGGCACCCATGATACCGGCAAATTTTCCGATTTGTTTAAATTCAGAATAGAAGCTGGAGATGTTGTTCTTGTAGAACATTTGAAATCAAGCAGAGCAAAGGATAAATACATAATCACATATGATTGGGAATGAATATATTTATTTGTGGAAAGTTGATATGTAATCAAATTGTGAATGAATAAGCAATTGTGAACATTTCTCCGTTTTAGCAGACGAGACAAAAGACATTTCCGGGACAGAACAGCCATCGATTGGTGTTCGCTTCGTTGATAATGATCTCAAAATACGTGAAATTTCTGGGATTTACTCCTCTTGAAAAACTAAGAGCTGAAGATATAGCAAGAGCTATATTGTCTCCTACACGACTAACACGAGATATATACAATTTAAATATGAGTAAGCTTGTTGGACTTGGGTTTGATGGGTGCTCCACCATGGCTGGCAAAGAAAATTGTGTTCAAAAGTTAATAATAGATCAGTAACCTAAAACCAAATTTTTTCATTGTTGTTCCCATCGTTTAAATTTAGTAATTAATGACTAATGCTGTTCCAGAATTTCGCAACACTATTGGAATTGTAAAACAATTTATAAAATTTTTCAGTGAAAGTACGTCGTAAAATTTTGGTAACAAATATACCATTCGACATGAAGAGATGGTCTACTGAGTATAATCAATTGGATATTTTGAACATTTTAGGAGAGAAAGTAAGTGTCTGTGAAATCTCTCAACTGATCCAAACTAACACAACCACCCGAACTGCAACATTTCAGCTTTCTATCCAGCATCAAGAATTCACCTAACTTCTATCTAACATAATACTTGACGAAATATAGTTCATATTTGGAGCTTATATCAAATATTCTTCAAACTAAAGTAATAAATTTGGATGAGGTTTATTGCCACATAGAAAAACTTTCAAATAATTTAAAAACCGATAGAAGTGAAAATAATGCACTCTTTTTAAAGGAATTTTTAAAAAATCTTAGAATTTTTGTGAAGATTTATCATTTCCAAAAGAATCCCAGCCTCAGTGACATCAAAGTTCTGCTGAAGATTGCTTCAGAGTTTCACTATTTATACCTTACCTTGATTCACTCATTTCATCTCTGAGCATCAAATTTTCTGAACACAATATAACAGCTATCTTCCTTTATCTTCCCAGTTAGAATAAGAAAATTAACCAAATCAGAATATTTAAAAAAAAATTGAACTCATTATAAATGAATATAACATTGACAATTTAATTGATGAAGCAGAATCTTGGTATAATTTCTGGAAGGAATCAGCTAGGAAACAAATAGATGAGAAAATGAGTTACAGAACATTACTACAAAATCATTGCACGTGTTTCCCAGCAGTTGCACAAGCTATCAAAGTACTTCTCATACTTCCACCAACTACTTGTACAATTGAAAGGTCGTTTAGTACATCACGACGTGCTAAAACATGGCTAAGGTGAACTATTTAAAACGAAAGATTAAACAGGTTATGTTTACTAAGCATTCATGGGGGAAAAGTTTTACATCAAAAACATCAATTGGCAGAAAATATTAAAACTGATTTTGGGAAAGAAAAAAGAAATATTAAATTCTTATTTTCAATCTAAAAAGGAAATACTATTTAATAATATAAAACTTCTTAGTAGTTATACTCATTTTTAAATATTTTTTTTTTGTAAATTATGATATATTTATAAATATTGAGCTTATTTGTGAATTATCATTTTTTTTTTATTCAAAACTTTGAATACACTATATACAAAGGTGGGCACCGTTAATGAGAAAGTTAACTTCGTTAATCCTTAATCGTTAACAAAAAAAATTAACGGCGTTAATCATTAAAGCGTTTATCGGTAAGGAATGTAACGGACGTTAACGTTAATCGTTAACGTTAACCGTCTTCAAAATATGTAGGAATAGTTATAATAATTGTTAATTTTCTTTTATGATTGCAGATATTCAAATTATTTTAATGAAAAAATTATATATATATATATATATATATATATATATATATATATATATATATATATATATATATATATATATATATATATATATATATTTATTTATATATATATATATATATATAAATATATATTTATATAAATATATATATATATATATATATATATATATATATATATATATATATATATATATATATATATATATATATATATATATATATATATATATTACAAAAGAGGGATAATATATATATATATATATATAATTGCCAAAGAATACTTCCAAAGCGTAAATACCTTAATTAATACTTAATAGTATATTATTGTAAAATTAATAGGATATACCAACTTAGTTTCAATACAAATGTATATTTTTTTTATAAATTACAACGTTTATTAGGCCTACTTCTTATATTTTTCACTAGTCACAAAAGAAGCAAGTTCAAGTAACGAGCGAAAGAAGTTAATGACACATTGAACGGGCAACGTTTAACTATCTTTTCTTCAGCGAACCAATAAGATATGAGAATACAGCATAAGAAAAACATGTTAAACATTACTAAACGGGATCATACCCGTGTAAGAATAAACACATTTTGAGCCATTGAGAGGGGGTATAGGAAATTTTTGAAAAAAAAAGTTTATCTATTATTGAAATCGAATCTAATACAATTTAAAATCTGATAAGAAAATATTTTATAAACTCGTAAATTCTGGCCCCTTGCCAAAAATATCTCTAACAACTTTTGTAAATCTGCCTTTCCTCGATCCCCTTATTCGCTCTGACGGTTCTGTTGCTAACTCTACTGAAAAGGTCAATCTCTTCAGCCTCCTATTTTCATCAAATTCTTTCTGGACGATTCTGGCATCCTCTTCTATTCCTTCTCCTCCGGGTTGCCCATGTCTTTGGTAGATTTGCTGATCGTGTGCATGAGATCGTGCAAGATCTGGGTATCAGGAAGGCTAATTAGGCGGATGGCATTCATCCCCGAGGTTTTGAGGGTGTTCTTCCCGAGCCGGCGCCTGTCCTCGGTTCCAACTCTGCTCTCTATACTTATTGTGCTAATACTTTCTCAGTGCTGGAAGCGCGCGTATGTTCAACCGATCCCCGAAAAGAAAGTAGCCACTCAGTCAGCAAATATCGCCCTGTACTCTCACTTGTATTTTATCTAAAATCTTTGAAACTCTTCTTAACTCTCATTTCCTGGATCATCTGGAATCTCATTCCCTTCTTTCAGATCATCAGTATGGCTTTCGTCGCTCGAGGTCAACTGGTGACATACTTTCCTATCTAACTGATTTATGGTCTTCTGCCCTTAGGGACCATGGGTAGTCTTTGCTTACTCTTGTCTAGTTTTCTCTCCGATCGCTCTATATCAGCACTCGTTGATGGAGCGACCTCTTCCTCCTTTCCTCTTAATTGTGGTGTTCCGCAAGGTTCTGTTCTATCTCCAACTTTATTCCTACTTTTCATAAACGATCTCCTCAGCTGTACACTCTGTTCACTCTTATGCCGATGACTCAACTCTCCATACTTCTACTCATTTCAAATCTGCTCCCTCTTTTGCTTCTATAGTTGCCTCTCGTCTTCAGCTTTCAGATTCTATTCTTGTCTATCTGGATGGGATTTCCTGGTGGGGTCACCGCAACCTTGTAAAATTCAACTCTTTAAAAACTCAACTTCTCTACATCTCCCTCTCAAAAACACCTCCCAACTTTCCTATTTCCTTCGACGGCTCTAACGTCTCTCCAGTGAATAACATAAACATTCTTGGTCTTAACATAAAAAACAAATTGTCTTTGAAACCTCATATTTCAATGGTTGCTAAGGTGGCCTCAAAGAAGCTGGGAGTTCTGTTCAGGTTGATTTTTTTCCTCTGCACAGCTACTCCAATTATATAAGCACCTTATTCGCCATTGTATGGAGTAT
>JABUQX010061748.1:65000-80565 GCA_015478945.1 Trachelipus rathkii
GATAATTTTTGCATCTAAATGTGGGGTTCGACATAATGTAAATAAGAGCGTGATAGGCGCATATTTTCACATTGAAGACTATTATTGAAATAATCGTTAAATAAGAGCCATCCAGTGTTAGTAAGCTCGAGAATTACGATCCACTAAAGAAACTGAACGATTGGGTATGTTCCAGATGAAGGCTCAGAGCCTTTGGGAAGATGATGGGGAGTTAGAGAATTGCCGATTGTCGGAGAAGTGAAGTTTTGCTATGTCTAGTGATGTTAATACCTCCGATTTACTGTGGAATTGGGGGATTTGTTGATTAACATGAGGCATGAATTGATCAATGAAGGTTACTGCTTAAAAAACTGAAAGTTGAGAAATTGAAGTTCGTTTGCTTGAGTGATTTATATTTTGCTAATCTTTGAATGATAGGATCCTATCTGATTTTGAGTCAGGGTGAGATATTCTTATATTGTCAGAACGCTCGGTTATTATCACTTTTTACTTACGCAGTTTTGTGTGGTGACATCCATTCTTATCAGCACAGTGCGTTGATTGCAATTTATAGCATCTAATGGGCTTGTTTCTATATTAACTCCAGGCCCCGGGCCATTCCGGGGTTGCCTTCCCAATTTATAATAGGGTTTGATTTGCTAACGTTCGGACTGACTTCCTTCTTGAGGTTGACGACAACGTGGTTCCAACACTCCTATACTTATAAGAGGCACCTCTTGGAGGTGATAATTCACTTTCTTTACTCAAATCTCATAATTATGTATAATGATTTGTCTTTTCTTATCAACATAAATCAATTTATCTATATGTACTTCAATTTTCAGCTGTGTAAAGTTTATATTCAGTAATTTAAAATACCCTTCTGTTCGACGATATTACTCACCCTCTTAGCGCCTGCAATTGGTTTTAGTTCTACAGCCCTTTCTCTCAGGGCCGCAGATTTCTTGCGACCCCTTTTTCTTCTTAGGTTCGTAGACTTTGCGTGCCCGATGATATTTGGGGGTTTTCCGGTGAGGTGGACATTAGGGGAATTCCGAGTTCGCCGTCATTTCATCCCTTGACAGGTTGGTCTATCCACTCTCTTGCCAGGGAGCCCATTTATTACATAAATACTCTCTCGCCGAACGAGCAGTACTTTCTCTTGATAACCGCAGTAGTTAATAATAGTTTTCGGTTCACCTACATTTGGTTGTTTAATTACGAACTGGGTTTATTAACTCGGCACCGGCAGTGCGTGTTCCCAGCCCTTGGTGTCTAGATCCAACATTCTCAGATTCACATACCCCAATGAGTCTTCTTGCATAGAATTATATTCCATCGCTCATCGTAGATATCCCGCATCTCAGCCAATATTTTAAGCCAATCGAACATCCTTATATTCAGGATTTAGGCTTTAAAGGGGTGGGGGCCCCCTTCGCGGACACCACCGGGGACGTAACCTGGTCTTACTGACGCGCGAGGTACCTTCTGCTATTAAACCAGTAGCTCATGGACTAGAAATTCCTCCTCAAAATTTTGTTTACCCTATTCCGACTACCCTAACCTAGATAGATATAGCTTATTGGACTCAGAACCAGGATGCGAAGAAGGAAACCACGGTGGAAATAATAACAAAATTAGATAACTAAATAGATATCTAAATAACTAATAAAATATATTTGAAATAATACAATAGAATATAAATCTATAAAAATAATTAATAAATAAAATATCATAGACAATTTTTGATTACAAACCCTACAACACGATGGGTGTTATAACCATATTACCGAACCGGAGTGTAGCTAACACAGTATGTAATATACCGCGTAGCTGGGGAGCCTGAGAGCCTATAGTAAGAGCCGGAAGTTACATGAGTCAGATGTATCCGTAAGCCTGAGGTGAGATCCGGAAGCCATACAAGTTTCACGGCTCGAAAATTATTATGAATGATCACTCCTAGTTGAAATCTCAATTTAACTCTAATCAAACATAATAATATAATTAATTAAATAAATAATTAAATTAATTAATTAGTGTTAATTGAGTACAACGCGCAAACGCGCGTAATAAAAAATAAATACAAACATATAAACACTGAATTACCTGAAATAATTTTCTTATATCTACAGTTTATCATGGTTTGTATTACGGATTTGAATAGCCCTTATCGGGCCTTATCAATCCCTTCTTACCCTATCTAAAGTACCTAATATATAGTCTCTATTTACATTATATCGAAATTCAATATTATTGAGTGACGGGAATATACTAGTCCCACTTACTACTTATATCTATATATTATATAATATATATATTATTATAGTATATATATAATAATTATATATAATATATATAATAATATAATATATATATAATATTATCATATATTATATATATATAATATAATATATAATAATAATTAATAAATATATTATTATAATTAATATATGTATTATATTATATATATAATAGTTAATTTTAATATATATATATATACATTATAATACACATTAGGGTCATTCATTTTACACTATATAATATTTTAGCATTGTTAATTCACTTGACCCGTTAGTAGATATCCAAAACAATGCCCTCTCCGATCCGCATCCCGCTGCGATGTTAACTCAACTCTCCGGTCATTCCCGGGCATTCACTTCCGGGCTGCGAAACATAAAAGTCTTTTGACATCTAGACTGCTTGCATACATCTAAATATCAAAAGATATAATATCTTAGTTACATACTCACTCTATATAATACAGCATTACGTACAACGATACTACACATACTGGACTATAGTATAAATAATAGGATAAAAGAGAAAAATATGCAATGGTCAAACTATCACTCCATTAACATTTAAATAATATTACCTATACACCATACTACAAGTATAGAATATGGACCCATTATATTTATTTTCACTCAAATAAGAAACTATTTCAGTACGAGTGGGAATATATAAATAAAAATTGCATTAGTTATCGATATATTAGGAATCCCTAACTAGTGATATTGTAAAGGGTTTAAACCGTACAACATGCGATAAGACAAAAGGTGGCAGGATAACGTTGCCAGCTACCCAATAAAAGAAGGAGAAAAGACTTCGGTATATAAACTCAATGAAGTGTTTCAACATATAAAAATATTAGGAGGGTAGCCGGTGGTTACACACTTCGGAGGATCAGCGCTCGATATTAAGGTTTCAATTCTTATCACATATCATTGGGGAAAAGTAAAAAACAAAAACGACATGGTGAAATAAAAAAAGAGGAGGGGATGTATAAACTTGACTAAAACAACACAACCTTTTGTCTAGTACCAACCGGACAGGCGGGAGTAGCCGTTAGCTAAGCGATCGTCGCCAAACTATCGGACTCACGGCTAAACTTAGCGGACCAACTAGAGAAGCCTTAACCAACATCCTGGGGAGTATGTCAATTCTAGCAGACTATACGACAGTACCCCAAACATGTCTACAAAAGGGCACGCTATAAAATTTTTACAAATAAAGAGTATGTTATGGAAAATTTACTCTTCATACATTATAAGTAGAGCATTGAAGGTCTACATTTCAAAATGAATTGTCACAGAAAATATATTGGAGAAAAAACATTAATACTAAAAGAACACCTTAACTTTTCTTTGGTTCGGGGCTAGTCCTTTTTAATTTTAATATAGTCTTGGTCGTCCGAAATGTAGCTTCTTTTTTTTTTTTTCCTCTGTTCCTTCAGAGGGTTCCATTCACGGAGGTATTTAATTAGTAGTTTATTTTTCTTTTTCTTTTTGTGCATTACATGAGTTTTATTTTTTCTCAACAGTTGAAAGACGACGCTTTAGGAGAAGATATAATTTTAAAACGCCTGAGTCTTAAGAGGAACCCGCTCAAAGTTTGGGGGAGACAGTAACAACACACTACACAGTTCCCGAAAGAATTTATAAAAGCAAACTCTTAACTTCCGATCATCCTAACGTGACAGCCGATTCTCCCGTTGAATTCTGGTAGCTTTACCTGTGAGGGTGTCAATCTGAGCGAGAGGAGCATTTTCCCACACTGACTCACCAATTCACTCTATCCCGCCAATGTCGGAGTTCTTTTGACCGTCGTCAGCTCCTCCTGTCCCTAACCGTAGGTCTCATGCTCACACCCTCACAGTTGAGAGTTGGGCGCATAAAGTTTTACATGTTACACAGGATTTTCTCTAAGAATGATCACACTCATGGACACACATATACAACAATCACCACAATACTCACGTTTCAATTCTACGAACTACATATGTCAATTTGACATCACTCCGAGTGCTGATTCTCATTTCACATTACATTCACAACTTTGTTTAATTGTAGTATATGTTATATTTCATTCCTAGTTCTTAAAAAGAATTCAGCTTTCTACTAAGTGATCTGAGGGTCTCATACCGTGCACTACCAACGACATTTGAAAAATCAATACGTTGACACTCTTTTACATTTCATTTATTAATCTTATTTGATATTCATTCAAGGATTTAAAAACTACTCTCTCTACGCAGATAAAGGAATAACTATAATTATTATTCAAAATTTACATTGTAATACTTACATTTATATATTCATAAATATTAAAAATTAAATATATAAATACAAAATGATATCATACACCCTATATCAGTGCATATGTAAAATAGAAACTTCATTTAAATATAATTTATAATAATTAACACTAAAATTAATCTTATCGATCTACTAAAGTAATACTTATTCTCTATATATCATAATATAGAACAACTTAAATTAATTGAGCCATACTCTTGTAATCTAATAGCTCAATAAATATTTTAGTATAAAATCATGATACTTTATATTTTATAATTTATTAAATATTAGATAATAAAACCCTTAAAATCTTATTTCCCTATTTACAGTTATTATTATTTATACACATAAATCATAAAAATAAATTATCAATACACTGTCTACACAGGTTTGTGCTAATGATGATCACTAGGCGAGCTAATTGTACAACGGCGAATGGAGAGTATAAAATATATAATGAATTATAAAGTATTATCTTTATGATAAAAACTAATTCACGCTTCTATATATTATTACGTAATTGCTTATAATTTTAAATATAATATGCTATTTCTTCTCTAAAATCTAAAATCTTATTTTGTGAAATATCACGTCTGATAATATTAAATAAAAATCAGCTATAATTACGATTAAACATAATTCTTTTCAAACAATAAACTGAAGTCAAAGCTGGATAATAATATTGAAATCGACATTTCAGGATATTATACAAACTTTTATATATTAGAGCTTTATCAAGATATATATGTATCCTGAGAAAGCTCAAAAAGGTGAAAACTGTGAATTATATACTATAACGGTTGATTAAGCACATTTCCTAAGCCATAAATAAGGTAATCTATTAGATTTGTTAATACATCGGTGAATATTTATAGATAAGGATCCTTACTACCATAATATTATTTTATGATAAACTATATACATAGACAGAATTGATTACAGATTCCTATTAAAAATAAAGTTAATAAAGCTCATAAATAATTCAGTGCAAAAAAGTAAAATATAAACAAATTATCTTAATATATATTAGACCAATTAGGCATTGTCATAAATTCGATTAGCTCAACTTCTACATCAGTGGAAAGCTCAGTCATAATTCAAATAAGCTATATTATTACTACTGTTATGAATACCTATTTAGAATTACCCTGATTATATACACCTTCATCCGTTTCTTTATATTTATATTTTTTCCTGCACTTCAACCTCTCTTTTAGTTATATATAATCACCGTAAAGAATTTCTACATTATCATAGTCTAGATAGCAGCACCACCACACACATAGAGATAATATTAATCCTTTATTTTCTTGACATCATAAGATTATACTTTATATCCGATCAGTACGAGTCAGCAAATAATTTTGATCCAGCGGCGGTAAGCTCCTCTTCTATCAGTGATAATGTACGCCACTCCGTTTTCTGCGTAGCCACATGGGGTGTTTTATCATAACAGCGCATACTGTTTCAGGTCTAACCAAATCTTTAAGTGTAATACAAGGTCAAGACCTCTAATCTTACCTCCTATTACCTAACGTTCTGCACTATATTTACGATAGAATACTTTATATACATAGGAGATATTTCTTTACACACGTTTTGAGGTATTTTATGCACTCCTTTACTCTTATTTACCATCACTCCTCAGAGCTCCTTCTCTCTCTATTATCTCTATACTTTACTATATATATATCTATATATATATCTGATTTCATACGACTTGCAAATATACCACCGTTGCCATTTCACTTTGCCCTGTGATTCATATAATTAGCTTATATCTCCCACTTACAATAGAACGTGCACTTAATCTACTCTCATCATTATCTTAATTCAGCGGCTTGTGCTAGTTATAACTTACTACATACTATTTCTCGCATTATCTTGAAGTAGCTATTTTAGCCGATATTTATTGCCTATCATATATTGGTCTACTTTACCCGTATACTGCTTCTATACCTCTCATTCCCTTTAACTCTCCTACTACTCATATACTTACTACTTTTACTACCTCTATCTTACACCGATCTTTTCCTAGTTATATTCATATTATAATTTATGTCACACCAGGTTGCGGGAGTTAAGCCAGCCTTGCTCGTGGTTTCTGCCTGAGGTAATCTATATACTTGTTATATGCACCACTATATCCCTCTTTCACTTTGTTTCATCTTATTTAATACTATTCGTTGCGCATTGTAGTTACTGCCATCATTTGGTTCGCCTTTAAGAAGTCGGTGTGGGGGTCACTTTTCATACCTGTTACTAACTTCTTGGTGCCGGTCCTTAGTGTCGTCCCTCCTGCTATGCGTATGTTCACGCCCGCTTATCCCGAGGGGCTAAGCATAACCAGAATTATATGGTGGTCGCGTGTCGCAGTTAAGTTGGTCGGCGCAGCATCTGCGCTCGCGCGCGCACGCGCTCTCATCTCTTTGAAGAGTGGATAAGAGACGTTATAGCCGACGTCGTGCAACTTTTGTGTGGTCACCTATGGAGGCGGGACGGATGTTACAGCAATCAATAGCAAAGAAAAATAAAGTTCATAGAGAAGACTACTGATATGAGTAGGTAGCCACACCTTTTCTCCGTCGATATCTACCTACAGCGTGAAAAGGTTACTATCTCACTGCCATCCGGCTTTATACTATGTTATTAGAGAAGTTCTCTTATTCCGGTTCAACATGATAAAGAGTATATATGACTTATTTTGGTTATCAATTTTAAGTCTTAATGATGCTTCAAGTTTATTAGATCGCTCTTTCGAGCGCTCCATATAGCTACTCATAATTGTAGGTATCATACTTGAGACAATAGACTTCAAACATCTCTTTTTTTTTGCACAGAGGCCCAACTGCTCGCAACTACTGGTCACTCTACGATGCGTAGCATCATAGCGTTACAGCAGTCGGAACTGATTAGAGTCATCATATTATATGAAGAGATGGAGGTTTATTAATAGACGTAAGATATTAGTTTTTTCTCTGCTCATATACTTCGTCAGTCCAATGTCTATACAACTGTCATAGTTAATTATAGTTATTGCTATACGGGGGCGGGTGGATACTAAGGGTCTAGTTGCTTATTCTCACCATATCGATTCTGTGTAACCTAATACTCATACTAGTAGTAGTAATACGTAGTATTGGCTTACCGGTATTATCCGCATCACTCATAAGAGGTTCTACCTTCACTCGTATATCTACTAGTATATACGTAGACACTTCCCTGACGGCTCTTATAATATTAATTGAGTGAATTATAATATGGTATATATTGTACGTACTTAAGTTATTATATAGTATTATACGAAGGAAGAAGAAGAATAAAAAATAATAGAAATTTCATTATTGAGGAGTTATGAGGGTGAGAAGTAAAATCCCTAAAATAAGCTTACTAGGAATTAATAATGAAGGTATAGGGTAGGTGTTAAAGATATATTGTGTTAAAAAAAAAAGTTCTTGGGTCATCCCCCGGCTGCGTCTGAATATATATATCGGATACATATAAGTCTGTATGCCGGCATAGTTCTATAAAAACTCACCTTCCTATTATCTAATAGGTTTATTTCTATTATGAATAGAGGTAATGTTTTTTTGCATATAAATTCTACTGTAATTATATATATATCAAGGGTTTATTGAATATTTGGAATTTTGAATTTACCCTGAATATTATTCTACCCTGAACGTTAAACTATATACTACATTCGCGTAAAAATATTTTACCTGACAGTACGTTGATTCGTTATTATACTTTTATGTTTCGCGCGGTTTAACACATGAAATTAAAATAATAATATATACTATTACTCTAATTATAATTATATATACAGACCAATATATACACTTTTGATATATTTCATTCTAATTATATATATTTATACATAAATTTTACATTATTTTATTCTCATGGATGATTTTTATAAAAAAAAAATTTTTTTTTCAGTATCAGCGGATATAGATAGCCCCATAGCCGTCCAACGCACTTTATTTTTTATTTTTCCAAAAGTAAACAGTTTTTTTATTTATACAAATGAAATAATTAAGCTTCCATTATTAACTAGGCTGAAATACGTCCACTGTGATGACAAGTTCTAATGGGGGATTTAAGTATATACTTTTTCTTCTCGCATCTGATTTTTGATTTTATAGCGTCTTCTGTCAAAGCTTTCAGTTTTAACAAATTTCTCTGCTCTTCAAACCTCGATGAACCACTAGTATTTCTTTTTTCAACTTTTTATTCTCTTTTTCTTTTTTGGTTCTGTTTTGGGACTCTTTTGGAAGATGTTTATCTTCATATATCTCTATGGGCAGCTTAACATTTTGGTCAACATTTTTTTGAGTGATAAGAAATTTATGAATAATACTTTCATGAGATCTTTGAGAAATCAGACTATGTTCTCATACAGGATTTGTTGCTAAATTACACGGGCTTCAAAGACTTGCATACTAAATTGTAGAATGAAGAAGAAGACTTCTTCACCACTGTCGAATTTCCTCGAATATCAAGTCTATTTAATATTTGTCATAATTCATATAAATTGATTCCAGGTATACTATGAGAAAACTAATCAAGTTCTTTAGAAGACAACCAAAATGAAAGATATTTTGAAATTTTATTCAAGGGTAAAATGGCTTCACTGCACAAGTAGTGTATGTGTGTTTTGCTTTCCTAGAAAAATATGGAGCAAGTCCATGGTTAATCACATTTTACATTTCATCGGCCCCATTTTAAATTTGAAGCTACCGCACTTTGGAAACATTAATTTAAATGTTCCCTATATCTGCAGGAGTTTAAAGGAGCTTTTATCATCCACCACCCCTTATTAATTGCCGAATAGTATTTCAGATCTGTTACATAATCTTTTTGCAAAGATGACTGATTGATAAACTGGTTTTGGTTGGTTATTTATAGAACACTCAGGGTCTTTTCAATGGTTGAGTATGAATTAGAAAGCTTTAGATGGAATGATTATTTTCAGTGAGAGGAGACACTTACATTAAAAATTTTTATTCTCAGGATCTTACGTTGTAAATTATTTAAATGTTGGTTGGGTCCTGTTTGAAGGTTTTGATTAATTCAAGAGTGAGTTTGCCCTCTTGGATATGTGAACTTCGTCTTGGGCGCATGTTGAGTAGATAAAGTTCTTTTTACAATGCTATCAGGTCCTTATACCCACTTAAACTGTGGGTTCAGTTGTCGTCACGGTCGTTAAAGTTTAGAAATTTATTTGTTTTGTTTTACAATTTAGCATAATATCAGATACCGAAACCTTCCCCTACTAGATTAACATCCATTCTCAAAAAAAACACCTCAAATATAAAGTCCTGTGAGAGAAATAGATATAAACTTATTGACGTCATAAGTATACAATCTAAAACATCCATATACAATCACCTTCATTGAAGGACAAAACTTGGGAAGACGCTCTTAACGAAAGGATAGGTGTGAAGAAGTCTCGGAAAGAAATGAACAGGATAAAGTTGAAGAAAAGCTTCAGATGGAAAAGTAGCTAATTTCCTTTTTAACACACAGATTATTAAATATACAGCGGTTTACATCGTTAGGTGTCGGCGGACAATTACATACCTAGCAAGGTATAATTCAAAAAAAAATATATATATAATCAAAATAATAGGCAACTTGGTCTATTGGCTATTCTTTATGTTTTGAAAATCTTAAAATTTCCCTGATTTTTGGATTTCCCTGACTTTTATAGTTTTAAAACGTTTCCTGACTTTCCCTGACCAATTTTTTTTTTTTTTTCTGGACTTTCCCTTGACTTTCCGAAATTATGATATACAAAGAAATGATTCACAAATAGATCCCATCATTACAATTCTTAACTATCCTTTTTTTCAAAAAATTAAAACCAAACTTGGTATAATTTATAAATTTATTTTATGTATTTTTATTATACTTTATGTTAGTTATATAGTAGCTGAAAGAGGGCAAGATTTAAAACTCTAAAGTGTCTCATAAATTTATTTAAAATATTTGATATTAACTTACAACCTCTTTTAAGAGAGTATTGATTTCTTCTATTTATATAAGGATTTCAGAAGCAATATTTGAATTAAGGCATTACCATCTATTATTACTGTTATGTTAAGTCATATACTGTTTATATATATATATTATATATATATTATATTATTAAAGGGATGTACCGGACAGAATTTTTTTGGTTGGGCGTAAGGGAACTCTTTCCGGAACCTGGAAAGTTCCGTCGGGAGAGTTTCGGCTCCGTTGAACGGAATGTTGTGACAGGTTCAGCTAGCCTTACATATTCTACTTAAAACTTGTCTGATTTACAAGTGGAGAGTCTCTCCTCTAGAAGTATCTGGCATCTTGTCATATATATATACTGTGAGCTGTTAGTTCTGTTACACATTTGGATAAGTAAATCCTAAATCGAACTAAGTTAAAGCATTGTACTATGTGTTCTGAAGCCCGCTTGTCTTTTTGCAAAATCGACTCGGAAACGCTTCAATTTGAAAATTAATTTAAGTGCAATCGTAGAAGGGAATTGAGTACCTGAAACGGTCGGAGCGCATCCGAGTAAGGGGCAGGTTAAGAACTAGGTCCAGTACGATACTGGCAATTGAAAGCAATCTCTAATACGTTGATAAATGTATCATATTGTTTGAAATTGATACGAGTTATATTAGTATCCTTATATAAAAGTTAATTGAAATAATTAATAATTTTGGATACTTGAGATATAAGGTTTAAATAATTAAAGGATTTTGTTTTTGTTTAATACCAACCCAAGTATTTAATCCCCCAGAGTCACCTTTTTAAATTTCTACTTATTTCGCTTTGGAGTTTTTGAATGACATTCAAAAATGTTGTGACGTTTACGTGACGTAGAGGTGCGCAAACGGGCTCTGGAAACGATGCTAAACTAATTAGACGACCTTTGGTATTTAAACTTCCATTAATCAAAATTAAAGTTTTCCTCAATTTCAAATGTTTAAAAGCTTTTTCAATTTACGTGCAGTCAATATTTATTGAGGGATAAGAAGAATAGTTTAATCCAACAACATGGGACATTTTATTTTCTACACCCCATTTCAAAATATTAATATAGTTTTTTTCAGTAGAATAATTATGTCTTTTGTTTTACAAATATTTAAAAATTTTTGCTTACATTTAAGTTAATATTTTGTTTTGGTAAGTGTTCTACTTTAAGTTAATTTCTTTTAATAATAATAATAATGATAATAATAGAAATAGTAAGATATATTATCAGAATTGCAAAATATATTAGAATTTTAAATGGTGATAATTTTATAACATTTATTATTAAACAGTACCCTGTAAAAAATTTATTTATCCCAGGTCTAGATTCTAGAGCAGGATTGGCACAGAAAAAGATCAAATATTTATATTAAGTAGCATTTTTTGCGTATTTTCTTTTTTATTAAAACAGTTTTTTCTTTTTTTATTATTTTTTTTTAGGCACTTTTTTTTTTCTAAATATATTTAGTTTACCTATTATATGATAGTATTCATATATACATCATAAGTAAATTCATCAATTCACAAATTCATCATTTTTAATTAAGAAATAAATAATTAGCGTTATAAACGCAATCAGTTGTAAAAGCTATAATATAATATATATATATATATTATTATATATATCTAATATATATATATATATAATATATTATATATATATAAGTATCTATAAATATATATATATATATATATATTATATATATTATATATATATATATTAATATATTATATATCAAGTATATATTTTATATAAATTATAAATATATATATTTTTATATATTATATATATTATTATATTAATGATATAATTAATTATATATTATTTATATATTCATATATTATAGTTGATATATATAAAGATATTGTATATCATTATTAATATTAATAATTTAATGTAAACTAAAAAATTATATTTAACTAACTATTATTAATTAGGTAATAATTGGATTATTAACTATTTTTATAAAAATGAATAATTAAAAGCAATTTGTCAAAAATAATAAAAAAATCTCGAAAAAATAAAAAAAAAAAAACCCAACGCGTTTTCTAGAGTATTAAAGCTACGGGTTAGAAGTGTGAAATATTAGTGCAAATCTTGCCGCATAATGATTCAAGCTGTGTGCAAATGGACTACTCAAACTCCGAATTTGAAAAACCTCATTTACATTAACCAATCAGAGAAGAGGATTTGGAGTATCCTGAACGGCAGATGCTCCGTCGGACTCTTGTTTGTAAAGCTCATCTTGTTCTTACTGTAGGTGTTTTTTTAAATGTAGATATATATTGTTGCATTTGTATCTTATTGTATAACAACATTAAAGCTTTTGGCAGCCATTTCCCCGACACATGTTTTTTAGTAAAGATATGTTTGTAAACAAATGTATGCCTTCTCCACAGCCCGCTTTACCTAATTCCTTTGAAATCGAGGTATATTTAACAAGTGCCGGCCTGTACTGTGCGGTTTAATGTTGACGGATGGAAGTCGCAAACGGGAGCTGGAAAGATGCATGTGCGGGCTGTGTGCCCGCCCGGTCGCATGTCGGGCTTTCTACTGGAAATGCAGCTATTGGTTCAATATTTAAAGTTTGTACGAAAGTATAGACAATAGGTCAGGTCAGTTAAATATAATTTGGTTCACATATATCAATTTTCTATATTATTTTTATGCTAATCATGAATGAGTAATGAGCTCATTACTGATTTATTAAGCCCATTATGAAAAAGTGAGAAGTCCGAGGTAGTTCCGGCCTGGTGACCTTAAGTTTAGTTTCGGCGACGGGAACTTTTCCAAAAGTTAGGTTCCGGCGGAACCTGGTTCGGTCATCCCTAATTATATATTATATATATATATATTATATATATACTATATATTATATATATATACTTTATATATATTATAGTATATATATATATATATTATATTTATACCCCAAAAAGGGACAAAATTGGTCAAATAATCACATTTTTTTTTTTTTTTTTTAATTATCATGAAAATCGAAAATTTTTAAGTTAGGGTTAAATATTTTAATAAGTTTTTTTCTCTCTTTAGAGTATTTGAAATGTTTTAGAATAATATATAATTTTGTAAAAGAATGAATATTTTAAAAATTTTTTGAAAAATTGATATTTTGGGAAAAACCGGTCCAGTGGTCGTGGGGAAAACCGGTCATAAATATTGTGGTTTGTGCTTGTCCCAACTTTATAGATTGATAGATTTAAATGTTAAATGGTGGTTTAATAATGTTATTGAATTAATTTGGATAGAAAAAAACAAGTCTAAGTTATTTTTATTAACATTTTTGCAACATTTTTTACAATTTTGAAATTTTTATTTTCATTTTTTTTATGCTAAAACGCATTCTAAACTTAATTATCATATTTTTATTAACTTTATAATATGCCTAATCTTTCAACTTTTAACTAAATAAGCGACTTTAAAATTCGTAGTAGGCTATGTTACACACATTTTCACGTGTTTTTGAAAAGAAACAATTTTCACATATTTATAGATTTTAATTATGAATCAATTTTAATATTTTTATAATAATATAATAATTAATATTTGAACTTTTTCTTCATAGGCATTTATTTTTTTTTTTTTTCTTTTGTATTTTTTTTTTTTTATATGAGTATCAAAATTGAAGAGTGGAATATTTTTTTATACTTACAAACTAGGCTGCAGAAAGTGAACATTAAAAATGTCTTGGTTTTCTACCATACATAAAATTAGAATAAATATTATTGAAAACTAAATATTTCCTAGATTTTTTAATACAAGTTTATACTGACTCGGACTTACGCCGGAGCCGATCGATTTCCCCCGAAATTAAAAAATTAACTTTAAATAAGCTTAATATTTTAAATTTTTCTTTTTACATGGAAAATGTTAAAAATTGACTACTTTTCAATATGCATCTAAGTCAAAATTGTGATATCTTAATTCTCACCAGGTCTTAGAATTTTTTGCAATTTAAAAAAAAAATTTTTTTTCTCAATTCGGAAAGTTTTTTGGAATGTGTTATGTCTGAATGACTATTAAATTTATATATGGTTAAAAATTTATTTATTTGCTATTACACTTTCGAATAAAAAAGTATTTTTAATTAAAAAATAATAATCAATATTAAGTGACCGTTTTTGCGCCTCCATGACCGATTTTTCTCATTTTACGGTAGTTATATATATCGTAAAGGGGGCTTATTTGGCAGTTGCCCAATGTTTGCTTGCCAACATTTCCAAAGTATCTTTAAAGAGTTTTGAGTGAAATTGTGTGGCTAAGGTTTACATTGTGGCCGTGCTGCTCTCGATTTTTTTTTCTTAAATCGATTGTTGATATAATCGAATCGCTTAACCATTTACGTTCTATGTTATATTAAGGCGGTAAAGAAAGAGCGTCATTTTAAAGCTGAAGCATGCAAGAAGTCAGTCTTTTTTATTTGGTCTGCAAAGTTAATTTAAAAATTTATTTGTGACTTTTATATTAATTATGTATTTAATACATATTGCAATGAAAGCACTTATTTTCAAACTTCTTAAAAATAGCTAAAATTTCTATTGTGGATAGAAATTCAAATAAAACAATGCAATAAGTATAGAGTAATACTACGATAAAATTAGTTATTTAATATATTATATTATGATATATATATATATATTATTTATATATTATATATATATATTAATAATATTTATATATATATTAATGTATAATATATATATATTATTATTTATATATATATTATATATATTATATATAATATGCTTATATATATATATATTATTATTATTATATATATTATTATATAATTATATGGAATATAATTATATATATATATTATAATATAGTATATATATCTATATATTAAATATATTACTATACGGTTCAATGTAGCTGGATGACCCGGTTTCTCTGAGTCATCCGAATTTGTTAGGTTATCTATTTACAATTTTTGTTTAAATTTCTATGTCTAGGGTAAAAAAAA
>JABUQX010061749.1:0-2500 GCA_015478945.1 Trachelipus rathkii
ATATATATATTATATATATATATATATATATATTATATATATATATATATATATTATATATATATATATATATATATATATATATATATATATATATATATATATATATTATATATAATATATATATTATATATTATATATATATATATATATATATATATATATAATATATACTGTATATATTATATTATTATATATTATATATATATATATATATTATATAATATATATATATATATATATATATATATATATATTATATCATTATATATATATATATATATCTTTGTTTGATTTCTTATTTCTACTGACATCCTAATTCCTTCGGGCGTTTTAATCTACAAAACAAACACTTTCTCCCTTCCCCTTATTATGAAGATGCATAACTGGCGAAATCGTCTATAATATCTCTAACCTCAGCAACCTTGAACAGATGGTACAGCTTTTTACCCATTTCTTTAACTGTCTTGAAGATGAACCAACAAACTACAATACTCTTTATCCTTCCTTATACGGTCTCATTATTAAGCTTTTTCGAATTGGTTCTGTCGAACATAGAAGAGAGAGAGAGAGAGAGAGAGAGAGCGAGAGGGGAGAGAGAGAGAGTAGAGAGAGAGGGTCCTCCTATAAAGCCTATAAAGCCATTAGTGGGTGCGAACATAGAGAGAGAGAGAGAGAGAGAGAGAGAGAGAGAGAGAGAGAGAGAGAGAGAGAGAGAGAGAGAGAGAGAGAGAGAGAGAGAGAGAGAGAGAGAGAGAGAGAGAGAGAGAGAGAGAGAGAGAGAGAATAAAAAATTTCAAGATTTCAGCAACAAAAAAATCTGATTTCCGAAAGGAAAAGATTTTGGTATATCGATGCTATTAACTAATGTTCTTTGGTGCAGTATTTCTGCATTCCTCCGATTTCACTTCTTACGAATACTGCTCCGACAGGAAAGGTCTCTCCGGGTGTGCAAACCGAATAACCAAAGTGATTCTGGCCTACATGAAGGAGTGCCTTCAATTTTCTTTTCCTTCAACTAAGATACACAAACCCTGATTTCCAAAGCTTGTTTTTCTT
This sequence comes from Trachelipus rathkii, assembly GCA_015478945.1. NCBI lineage: Eukaryota > Metazoa > Arthropoda > Malacostraca > Isopoda > Trachelipodidae > Trachelipus > Trachelipus rathkii. The sequence continues at coordinate 1,060 of JABUQX010061749.1, forward strand.
GTAATTAATCGCAGGGACGTTGCCCTTAGAATTTATCATCGTCTTCAAACTTTTAAAACTTCATAGAGAAAATCATATTAAATGATACTAAAAATTATTTTTCCCGTAGAAGGTGCAATAAATTCTCCGGTACTCTTCTTTCTTCTTTAACTGGTAAATTGGTAAACTGCTAAAGTGCACTTTTTCTTTTTCTTCTTCTTCTTCTTCTTCTTCTTCTTCTTCTTCTTCTTCTTCTTCTTCTTCTTCTTCTTCTTCTTCTTCTTCTTCTTCTTCTTCTTCTTCTTCTTCTTCTTCTTCTTCTTCTTCTTCTTCTTCTTCTTCTTCTTCTTCTTCTTCTTCTTCTTCTTCTTCCCTTCTTCTTTGTCTTTCTTTTCATCTTTCTTCATTTTCCTTCTTTTTTTTTTTTTTTTCTTCTTCTTCTTCTTCTTCTTCTTCTTCTTCTTCTTCTTCTTCTTTTTCTTCTTCTTTTTCTTCTTCTTCTTACAATCAATTAAAACCGAACTCTTCCCACAAAACTTAGTCTCTAATTCCATTTTAGATTACTCCTGTGCTACCCTTCCCTCCAACTCAATTATGCTTAACAGTTTAAATCCTCCTAGAGATTTGTTTTTTTGCTTTCTCCCTGAATGTGGCGTGGCGTATTGTTCTGACGGCATCTTCTATGATTCTCAAAAAATTGTGCTTCTGAACTTGTACCCTTTTTCGGCAAACTTTTAAAATTGTTTCTGCTTATCAATATTCATCATTCCTTCCGGAAGGAAACGTGAGATCTTTCAACCAGTGCCGGTAAAGGTGTGACGCTCTCAACTTCTATAATCATCCTTGGCCGTAACCTCTGCAATCTGTTTTATTTCTATACTTTCGAATCTATAGAAAAAGAAAGATTTTGAAAGAAAATCACGAGAAACGAAAGAAGCTATCTTCTCGTGTCAACAGATGTCATTCAAACTAGGGATTTTTCTTTCCAAATCTTTCCTTACTTTTGGGTTTCTCTCATACTTCTCGGAGAGGGGGGGGGGAATAGCCCCGATGGTCCACATTGAAAAGGGTCGACGAACAACATCAAAAAAAATTCCTGTACAGCCCACCGCAGGCGTTAGGTTAGGTTAGGTTAGGTTAAGTTTTGTTGTTTTCGTTAGAGAAACTCTAAATAACCAGATTTTTGTTGTTTTTTTTTTTTTACAAATTTCAACATTTGGTATAGATCCTTCTCGGCCCCTTACAGCAACAAAAAACAACACACCCGCGCATTTCGATGAATCATCTGGTGTTGCGTTGGGCATATCAAAAGCTTTGTTTTAGAATCTGTATAAAGTTTAAATATTATTCCTGTATCTCTTTCCTCTGCAGGTCATTTCCGGTTATTCTGTAGGCGGCTAATGGTCATGCTTTTAAATCTATCAATAGCAGTATTCCTCAGGGCTCTGTTCAATTCCCAACG
>JABUQX010061749.1:5000-11782 GCA_015478945.1 Trachelipus rathkii
AAAAAAAAAACACATACATAGTGTATTCGCTCTGTGTATTTTTTGCGTATTAATATGTCTACTCTACTGCCTTATCAGTAGCTGAATCAGGGAATACCACTATGTGTATCATTAGCCTTACTTTAGATGACAAACACATATCAAAAGTGTCTACAAGAATTTTGAAGTAACAAAATATTTAAATAATAAAAAAAAAGCAATACAATATTTGGGTCTCAGTCTCTACATTCTGGGCATGCTGATCATTTCGAAATTGCTACCCAGGATGTTCAACATACCTTGGCAGCTTGGTTAGATGCCGCGTCAGCGCGATATACTTCGGCGAAAAGCTTATTCTCAAGGGCTTCAATCTCTTCAACAACAAGGGCAGACACTTGGTTCAACTTGACTTCCATACCCTCTAGTTCATGGACTCGGTCCTAAAGACAGGGCAAGACATGCAACACGTAACAACATGCTGTGCAACAAACTATTTAACAGTGTTATCAAACTTAAGCAACAGTGTTAAACGTAGTCAAAAACATACTAATGATAACACTTCAAAGAAATAGTATTTATGTACAGTTACGTTTGGTAGCTCGTTCCAAAGGAGAGAATTTAATAATAATAATAATAATAATAATAATAATAATAATAATAATAATAATAATAATAATAATAATAATAATAATAATAATAATAATAATAATAATAATAATAATACCTCCTCCTTGAATTGGGCTCTGCCCGTGAGTGGTGGTGACATGTATTTAAAAAAAAAATGCATAATTTTAGTTTGCAAAATGGTATATTTACATTGAAGACTATCACATTAATTGTCTGACTGTCATGAAAATAAAAATGACATTTTTCTTACTAAAATTATGCATATAAGTAGGCTTTAAATTCTCTCCTTGAGAAAGAACTTCCTAACGTAATTGTACATATATTTATTAATTATTTTATTTAATTAAATTCTAAATATTTTTAGACGAAATTTCGAGTATTTATCATTAAAAATATATTATTATTCATTATTATATTATATATTATTTATTGATTAGTTATTATTATTATTATTATTTATTATTATTATTATTATTATTATTATTATTATTCCAATACATGATAAAACGATTAAATGAATATAGGTAGATTGGAATGACAATAATAATAATATGAATATAAAATATAATACATATTATAATAACGATAAATTTAAAAATATAAAATATGAAAACTGAATATGCTATTTAGTAAAATCTTTTAAAATAAGATTTAATAAAGAAAATGAAATTACTTTTTTTTATTTCTTAAATGAGTGTGTCTGTGTGTGTGTGTGTGTGTGTGTGTGTGTGTGTGTGTGTGTGTGAATGCGAGTGTGTATGGTATGTGTTTGAAAAATGTACATTAAAACGTGCAAATGCAAGGCGAAAAAAAGACTCACTATAAACATGTACAAATAAATAAATAAATAAATAAAATACAAATAAATAAATAAATAAATAAAAATAAAAAAATAAAAATAAAATAAAATAAATAAATAAAGCAATCACACTGAATTTTTATACCAAAAACCTTTAAAAAACAAAATAAAAAAACTTTTTCTCATTCATTTTTTATACAAACGTAAAGAACGAAAAAAAAACTTTCTCCGGACCGACACCACCCCACAAATACCTTGAGTTTCTTCCGCTCATCGGTTATATCATCGATCTCAATCCTCAACTCGAGAAGTTCCTCTTGAGCTTCAAATTCCTCTTCGCGGCTCTTGTTCAACTGCAACGTCAACTGAGATACTTCCTTTTCCAGTTCTGCAAAAGTACCATAGGCAAACCAAATAAGCTCCTAATGTTAATACTACAATTACTACTACTACTACTAATAATTATAATAATAATAATAATTAGAAGAATTATTATTTATCTTACTATGCTACTACTACTAATAATAATAATAATAATAATAATAATAATAATAATAATTAGAAGAATTATTATTTATCTTCTATTGCTACTATTACTATTACAACAACAACTACTACTCAAAAAATATAAAATTTCTACTTTATAAATCAAGAAATAAAATGGAACTAATTTTCTTTATTTGTAATATTTTCAACAAAAAAAGGATTAAATGGAAATAGTTAATTAATTATAATGGAAGGAAAAAGTGCTTTTGGAACATGTGAATAAAAAGACATAAAGAAAAGCCTGATAATAATTGAACAAAATTCAGCACGTTGCTATATTCACAAGATTCAATATTGAAAAATGAAAACCGTCGACGATTTGGAGCGACTGAGTCTTGGTAAAGTCGACCAGGTTTTTTTATTATTTTTTTTTTCTGGTGCAATATTTTACTTTTTTTGATAAATTATATTATTAACAATGACGTTCGTAATAATTCAATGGCATTTTTTATATATATATATATATTATATAATATATATATATTAAAATTTGAATATTATAAATAATTTTAATAATATATATATATATAATATTTATATATATATATATATATATATTATATATTTATATATATATATATCTATATATATATATATATTAACAACAGTACAAACTTAATCACGTTCTAGCCTATCAATACTCTAATACCTAACAATATAGATATGTTAACTAATTATTCAAAAATTGCCAATATATGCACCGGTATTATCCATGGAATTAACTCTCAACATCTTTTCTAACAATATGTTAAAAAAGGCATATGTAAAGATACACTACACTAAATCATGGTTGCCCAATTATTCTTTTTTGGTTGAAATTTCACATAATAAGTAAGCTAAATCGAAGTTTTAAAATAGTTTTTAACAATTTTGGTTTACTTATCTTTACATGATTCCACACAAATAATATATAATAATAAAATTAATAATAATAATAATAATAATAATGATAATAAAATAATAATATAATACTAATAATCAATATAATAATCAATAATAATAATAATATTGTATTCAAAACTAGGCCATAAACATGCCCAAAATGCCTACTTTTTTAACTTAGGGCCATAAATGCAAAACAAATGCGCTACTTTTAATATCATCATAAATTTTACTGATCTCACTTTCATAATGGGCGTGATACCTCCTTCAGGGCGTGGTCTCCTTCATGCGTCACTTTCTGCGGAGCTCAGCAAGGCTGTGCAAGTCCCCATCAGACATGCATGAAAACCTTCTGATCAGCATGGACTCTTGTCTCTTTAGCGTTGCTGTCTCCTCCTCAGAGAATTTTTGTTTTCAAACGTACTACTATATAAATAATAAGATAAAATATAATAATAATAATAATAATAATAATAATAACTAATATAATATAAATAAATAATATAATAATAATAATAATAGTTAACATTATAATTATAGTTAGATATAAACAAATGTAATAGTATGTTAAAGTTGAGCAGCCCCCATGCTCCGCGTTTGTAATCCACCGACTCAACTCCCATTCCAGTAGAACTCTTCCTAAGATTTCAGCAGAAACTCAAGCAGTTATTGGAAACCTGCGCGCCTGCATTTCCCTATAAGGGCTTCTCCAAAATGGTGCAGCGTGTGCTAGGTGTGCCGGCAGAAAAAAAAAAACATTTTTTTCAATTTTTCTCTATTTTCCAATTATGTAATAAAATTATTTTTATAATAATGGACACCATATTATTATGCATCGTCTACTACTTGTCGGCCATTTTGCTTGTAGTCAAGTAGTGCGCTTTACTCTTCAGGCAGGTTTATCTATGATGGAGAGAATTTCTTAAAATGGAAAATAATGCAACTGAAGCTTCAGTTTTACATATATACACGTTGTGCTGCATACTATTGCCGAGACATTAATTAAACCTTGTCTGAGGATGTTGTTAGTTGCATTTTAGGTTCAGCATATGGGCAGAACATTGATACTGTGCGCTTATCAATAACACTAATAAGCATGCGAATTACGAAATTTCAGAGACAGTGAAAGAAACTTATAAGAAGATTGAAAACGTAATTTTTTTTAGTTTACGCTTGATGAAAGTACGACGTAAGCGACTTGCAGTTTTCTTCTTGTGTTTGGAGTACCATTCGCATGCAATAACAGAAGAGAACTTTTTGATGAGCGAAGTGCTTGAGACTTACAGCCATGGCGACGAAATTTTCAATGCTATCCAGCCAAATTTGTACAGGAAAATGGTTTGGAATGAAGCAAGTGTGTGGATATTTGCAGTGATGGAGTGCCGCAATGGTTGGAAAAACGAAGGGAGCGGTGTCTAGGGTGAAGCAAGTGGCAGAAAACGCCACGAGCGGCCACTGTTGTATACATCGCATTTCCTGGCAACAAGAAAGACTGCAACAAAGATTTTTAAAAGTCTACTGGATGATGCTGTGAGAGATAATTAATCATGTTAAGAGCGCCCGCTTTCAATCACGCTTTTAAAACTTACCCCTGAAGTTATGGGTATGGCTCACTTCCATCTTTTGCTGCACAGAAGTGCGGTGGCTTTCAAGAGGAAAGATTTTTGTCGCTTTTGAACTAAACGAATGCATTGTGTAACATTTAAGAGCAGATATTTTATTCAAATTAACTGATGTCGATTTGGCAGCTTAAATTGGGATACTTTTGACTGATTCGAAAAACTAAATGAAACACCACATCTCTTCAAGGGAAGGGAGAAGTACAATTCGAACAAAATGAAAAGGCTTGCGCAAATTTTTTTTATTTTTTAAAGCGTGTGTTAAGGCAGAGACATCTCCAACTTTTCTCGGTTGCAAGAATTTGTCAAACAAATGAGATCATCTTCAAACGAACTTCCTCGAAATTATTCCTTCCCACTTGGTAGGTTTGGAGGGGAGCCTAGTTGAGTATTTTTCCGATATTGATTCTGATGTCTACAGCTGGAGGACAAACACATTTTCGTGTGACCCGAAGTAAACCTACTTTGATGACAAATGAAGGCTTTTCAAATTCTGCTGGAAATCAGTGAGACCGATTGAAACTAAATACCACGAAGGGGCCAAGAAGAGTTCTGGATGCAAATGTATGCAGAAACAATGCTGTTTGCAAGATTGCATTAAAAAGACTTGTGCGTTTTATCCACTTATCTATGCGAGTCTGCATTCTCAACGTATGCTTACATAAAAAAAAAAACAGGAGTAAACTTTCAGCGTCAGTGATTTAAGGTTTTAATTAACATTTATTCCCCATGTTTTCAAAAAATTATGAAAAATTCATTAAAAACGAACATTCTATAATTTTAATGTAAATGAGCATTAAATTTGCATTATGTTTTCTTGTTTCCTAAGACCTAAGAATAAATGCTCAAACCAATTTAAGAGTAGGTGTGCCGCGAAATTTTTTAGCAGCAGGGTTCCGAGTGAAAAATGTCTGCCTGTATTGCCCAAACTACCGACTTCTCAAATAATCAAAAGTAGCCCTTGATCCCATCCTTCCGTTCAAAATGCCATCAATAACCCTACTCCAAGTACTAGTTTTCAACCAACTAACAATGAAACTAAGTTGGTTCATCCAACACAAACAAGATACTCTGTCCTATATCTTCCCGATGAGTTCGCCAAACTCACGTAAGAGGCCTGTTTCTACGTCCCCTAATCCGCCTCCCACCATTACTCAAATTCCTGGAAAAGATGCTCCTAAACACGAAAAGAATAATTACAAGCTAAAAACTATTCGTTAAATATAAGCATCCGAACTTCTAAACCAAACACACTGACCCCCCATATGTAAAAAAAATGCAACTCAGAAGAAACCTCGCCTTAAGTCTATTCCTGAGACAAAAAACAATGACTTCAATAGATTGTACCTAAACAACCACAGCTATCGAACAACCCACCAATCAACCATCTGACAATTTGCAAGATTACTCCAGCTCTTCTCAATCCTCCAATAACTCTTCTTCCTAATTTCCTATCTCAGCACTCCCCAAAAGATTCTATGCTAGGGTGAATGGTAATCAGCTCCCAATACTGAGCTAATATGACGACAGTCTCTTTCTAATACTTCCGCGGTCGAGAGAGTGAAGTAAACGTTCAAGCGTTAAACACGCAAACGCTCAAGCGTTCTGGATCTGTTGGGGCATGAAAGGGACAGAGGCTCCATCTTTAATTAAATTGTCAGTCTCCATAACCACCCGCATGATGACTTATGGGCAAAATCTTCCAGTATTAGACTTTTGTCACACCAACGAATCCTAAATCGATCAATATGCAACTCCAACACTTTTCAAAAAGATGACACTTATAGCTGGTGATAAACTTGCCTTTCTCATTCTATGGAAACAGACCCATTTCTACAACCATTCTGAAATCTGCTTGCTTATAGATTACTGATATCGCCAATCTTAAACATGAGCACTTTGGTTGCTCTTCCAACGACAACCAAGGGCCAACACATCAAGAGGACTTGATTGAATTAACTTATTTGCATTTCATGACGAAGCCCTCACAATACACTGAAACTACCCTCCAAAACCAGTAGTACAACCCAATCTCTTTTTGTACGACTATTCCTTACCACCAGGATTTGTTGTCCTTCGTCGAAGACCCACGCTTCAACTTTCCTCCCATTGAATCCTTTTCAACATCACCCCTAGATAATACGAGAACAATTGTTCAAAAGAATTCTGATAATATTTATAACAATAGCAGACAGCTTCCTTCAAGCACCCTGATCTAAACGACATGGTATCCGCTGTACAAAAATTTCTTAGGCTGTTCCATTCTCGTAAGAACAAATCATACTATGTTGGAACCCTCTCACGTAGTGGTAACTGGCAGCGAAATCGCG
>JABUQX010061750.1:0-45149 GCA_015478945.1 Trachelipus rathkii
AAAAGAGAGCTATCCTTCGGCCCCGCGAAAAGTGATGTGACTTTGTTGACATAGTGTAATCTCTTCCCCTCATTTGCGATTAGTTTATCCTATATATTTCATCGTCTTCCTCCACCTGACATATTTAATATATCTATAGTGGGAATTGCGTGGGTTTGGTCCCACAGCTATTAGGAATGTCTTCATGCATGCTCTCGGATTTCCCTGTGGCATGTTTGACACCCTACCAGCCATTATGGGGAGTGGTCACAGGGTAAGTCTTATTATTAGTATATAATATATATATATAAGATAGTATATATAATATATATTATATATATTTATATAATATGTATATATTATTATATAATATCGTAATTCGAAATAAAATAATATAGATTTATATATTAGTAATAACAATCTAGTAATATATAAGACTATTATATAGATATATTTATTATGTGTATATATTATATAAAATAAGTGTATATAATATATATATATATATATATATATATATATATAATATATATAATATAAAGTAAGTCTCATTCTGTTCTTTCAGAATGATTACTATCAATTGTGCAAGATTGCTGATGGATAATAGGAATTGCTCAGATGGATGCTGATGGAAAAAGTTCCTTTTAGTGGAGAAAGGTCTTATATTATGAATTTCTCGGTGCTAAATGCTTTTTTAATAAGGTTAAATGGTCTATAAGGAAAGGTTGGTTAAGATATATGTTTATGGCATGAAAATAATCATGTTAAATGGGAATTTGATGTACATCCATTTGTCCATGTCTTGGATGCGACCGAACAGCTGCGATAATATTTTGTGTGTATTGTAGTTGGTAATTGAAATTTTAATTAAATATTGTTGAAGTAAGAGGAGAATTCATGATACTAATGTATAAATGACTGTGATGGTAATCTGGGAGAATGATTTTGTTTAAAGAATGTAAATTCTTTAAAGGTTCATTCAAAACTTTTTTTGTTTTTTTTTTTTTTTCTTTTATGATAACGAGAAGATATAGGGATGAGAATTTAAATTGGGCTTAGCCATAGAGTCTAGTAAATTATATGTTTCTTGTTCACTCTCACCGAATTCTTGTCTTTCTTTCTTCCCACTCTGGATCTCCCAGATTAGTGGGTGGGTGGTAGCGCAAGAATAGTGAAATAGAAGAAAATGACGTAAGTCGAAAGGAAAGTGAGCGCCCATTGCAGCTAAAAATCTAACCTAGGGCTTCACAACACTGCCACAGACCACCTTGGTATCTCGTCATTGTCAGGATTCATCCCCCTGGGCTAATCCCCAACCAGTTTACCCTGTCAGCAAGACTCGCCATTGCTCCATAATTGATTGTCACCATTCTTCATTTGGCCATCATGCTAAATTTACTTCTCTTTCTTCAAGACACTCTTTACTGCGTCAATCCAATATCTTTCGTGAGTTATTGTATAAAATTAACTAACTCGTCATGAATGTCTGAAATTTCGTTAAGTCTATGTTGTTACATCTTATCGAATTACCATTTAGGTTAGAAGTTTAAATTGTGTATAATAAAAGATTAAAATTGCAACTGAATGTTGTGGCAAACAGCTTAAATAAGACTAAAACCATTTAAGTTCAATTGGTCTTTTTTCAAATTGTCTCGTTGTTTCTTTAAATCCTGTTTTTAAATTTATAATGGGTCAATATTTCAATTTTGACCCGGTTGATTAACAAAGTTTGATATTTGAAAATTCCACTTGGTTTAGACTTTTAGAAATACAAATAAAACTATTATGTTCTTATTTGTTTCTATCTAATTATATTTTTGTAAAGGAAATGTATCTTAGTTTGAAGAGGGACCGAGAGAATAAGGGGACAGACTTAAATGGAATGGGAATTCCTGAGCGCCTTCTTTATCATTGGTCAACCTGTCTTTCTTATAGAAGTTACGCGATAGTATTCCGAAGGTTGGAAAAAAACGGTGAACTATATTGAAGTCCTGCATATCATACTCACTTTGTGTACACATGTTTTTAGTTGAACAAGTTTTTCAAAATTAGAGTGGTAGCCACGACAATTCCATTGAAGGAAGGTGGCCATGCTCTGTTGTTACGAATATTATGAGGATGGTCTCGTTGAGACAATTGTCCCTATGTGGCTAGGTAATGTGAGGTGGAAATATAATTGGAAGAAAAGATGAGACGTGGGCGCAGGAGAAGCAATAATCCTGGTGGTAATGAAGCCGTACGATCAGCCAGATTTGGGTTGTACGATTGGTTCATTTTTTTTTTGTGATATTTTTGGTGGAGGTGCTTTGCATGAATGCGTTGTAAGTCGAGACATACCAAATTCATTGTTATTTATGTGGACCTTGGTTGGTCGTCCTGAAGAGGCAAGCAAAACTCATTCTGGTTTAGGAGTTGGAGCGATACAGTATCTGCCAAGGAAGCAGATTCAGAAATGTATGGAGAATATGAGGCTCTTTCTATGGAAACTGGGTAGGAAAGGTGTCACCTGCTGGAAAAATGTCATCTTGTGAGGGTGTTGGAATGCGATTTGGATCAATAATAGGTATCTGTTGGGTTACAAAAGTCTAATGCTGGAGACTTTGTTAGTCAGTCATCAGGGGGTGATCTTGGAAGACTGGACAGTTTGAGTTAAGATTAGAACATTAGAAATATAGAGACAATGAAGAAGCCACATGGGCCTATCGAGACTGGTTCCCAGTCATTCTCCCTAACTCAAATACCATGCTCATGCAATCACGAGACCCTATGGGTTGGTGTGTCAAACTAGTCTGGAACTAAAAACCGACCACATTTGGCTTAGTAAAATATACTATATGATTCGCCTAAACCAATTCTATACCTCAATCCTTTCTTAAATCTTGCAATCGAGTCTCTCTCAACAACTATCTGTGGCAATCTTTCCAAAGATTAACCCTATTCACTGATGAAATTCTTTCTTATATCAGATGGCATGCTCTCTTTAATTTTCATGTTACTATGTCGCCCTGTCTCGTCCGTCTCGGTCAACTGATCAAGAATTTATTGGTCTCCGTATATAACTAGATGTAAATATTTTTGTAGACTGTATCATGTCCTCTGAGGAAAATCGCCTTTCTACTAGAAAACGATCTAAACTCCTTAGCCTTCTCCTCATAGCCTTAACCCTACACCAGAATCATGTCTTGTTGCTCAGAGTTGGCACCTCTCTCTCCGCATGCTTGTCTTCCTTAAATAAGGAGCCGAAACTTGTGCACAGTACTCTAATACTGGCCTGACATAGCATTATACAGTTTACTTATACTTCCTTGCCTTCGGAAAACGACATTGCTGTTATATGGTATGACCTACATCATTTCTAGTTTTATGCGCTTGCTTCCAAACCTCGATTAGCCAATTTCAAATTAGCTGCTTTATAATGACAATTAAAATTCTTTTTCTGGTCCACAGACTAGCCAATCCTGTTGGAAACCGTGTTAAAACTTTTATTTGAAATGTACCTGAGGTGAGTAGAATTTGTGAAATACTCTTACTATTAGAAATTCATTTGCACCACTTATTTGCCGCACCAATTAAGTTATGAAGATCATTTGAATCTTTTATACATGCCATGCATTATTACTACTGAGAGTTTAGCCCTTGTGGTATCATCTGCAAACTTAGAACTTTACATGTAAGTCCCTGGTCTAAATCATTTATAGCATAGAGGAAGCAATAGTGGGATCAAGACTCATTCTTCACTAATTTCCCATGGATGACTATTGCCATTTAGTGTACCACCGTTCTATTCCACAACCATCTTTATTCCACTATGTACCGACCCACCTAGATTGCAATATTCTTCATCAACCTTGATGTGGGGAATCGTTCAAAACGTTGCTGAAGTCTAAATATATAATATCGTCTGGATCTCCTCTTCTTTCTCTGTAATCGCTCCATAATATCTTAAAAGGTAGTTGTTGACAATGATCTACCTTTTTAACCATGCTGGGAATCAACAATATCATATCTTCTTAACGAATTTCTCTATATGACCTCGCAGTAACTTTTACATACCAGAAATGTTAAGCTAACTGGCCTATAATTTCCCCAATCTTCCTTACTAACCTTTTCTTATAAATAGGCACAACACATATGTAAGTGGTCTGTTACCTCACCAATGTTATAGACTTGCTTAAAAATAAATCAGTGCCTTTTGCAATGCTGCTATATCACCCTCCTCCAGAATTTCTGACCAATATACCATCAGGAGCTGCAGCTTTAGGTCAATATGGTCCAGGTAAAGATTTTACTATCGTTACATCAAATTCAATTGTAAGGGTTCTATTTAATACCTGCATACTAAAACTATTATCGGAGTCATTTCCTCAGTAAGTCAGGAGCAAAATAGAGCATTGAGAATGTTGACCAACTTTATCTGAACCCACTAAATTTTCATCAGTTTTAATTTGGGACGCAATGTCCTATTCTGACTTTAAATTTGTAATAAACAAACTTTTTCAGGTCTTATAATCTATCCCTTGCTAAATTAATTCTGCTCTTATTAACTGGTTAAGTTCATTTCTATTTCTATAATTGTCTTAAATCAGAACTTACTATCCTTGAATATTTTAAATCATCTCTCTTTCGTGATTTTTTTCTCATCATCTTTTCTGTTTCACCAAACGAGGTTTCTTTGGCACCTGAATCGGGTTTACATCTAAAGCCTACTGACTAAATTATTCATAAAAAATTTCTGTAAATGTCCCACATGATAAAACAGTTTTTGGTTTTCAAACTCTTTATCCAGTCAGTTATACTAAGCAGTTCATACCTATTTTTGTAACTTGCAATTTGGGCCCAGCTATCACATTCATGTTAAATCTAATTTATTATTTGTTTTCTAATTTCCTAAATTCTCCTCAATTCTAACCTCAATCACTATACTACTTTCATCGTTAGTTAAATTAAGTCTAACAGCGCCTCGTGCCTTGTAGGTTCATGAACCATTAGGCTCAAAATAGTGTGGTCTAGTTTCTCCCTTTCTCATCCAAGAAACTATGATCAATTAACAACAGAATCTATGGAAGAGCAGCATAAACATTTGTTGATATTTGGTGATGGTTCACTGATGGCGTGCGTTCAATTTCTTTTACCTATCCGCGTCTAATTCTCGACTCTGGCCAGGAGGTCTATAAAATGCCCCTATTCTGTATGATTTTTAATGTCCGTCATTAACACAGTTTGAATATTACTTTTAACATAAAGTGCCACTCCACCACTTCTCTTCCTTTACGTCTGGATAAAAAAGTGCATATTCGCGTTCAATTGTCATATTAAACTGAAGGAGTCTATATACAATTCTTCATTCACCTATGCTTCAGCAAACAATGTCTAGATTCTCCTTTATGGTATACTTAATCATTTTTTTTATTCTAAGGCGTGAAATTTGGTGTAAAAGCATTTGATATTTGAATTGCTGTTTACTTTTATTGATATCTTTATTTGAGCCTGTAAACGCTAGTTATACCTTTATCCTTCACCATCTCATTTCGTTCCCCGTTGCATAAGAGTATCATATCAAGATTTAGCCATCACCCCTAACTTTACTTGTTTTTTTTTTTTGATAGACTAGTATTCAAATTGGCACTGAAAAGCTCAACACCTTTAATTAATTAACACTCAATAAATGTAAATATTTTGTAGATACCTCAATAATGGGAGGGCTCTGGGTCCCCTTTCATACAGAAAACGGATGCAGAACGCTTTGAGCGTTTGCAGTGTTCGCGTTGAACGGTTTTCCATTCACCTCTCTCGGAAGCGCAGGAAGCATTGGAAAGAGAAGTGGGTCGTCACATCAAGTTCGATTTTGGTACATATAATCATTTTCATCCTCTACAGCATAGAATCCTTTAGGGAGTGCTGGGATAGGATGGTTCAGAAGAGTTATCAGAGGGTTGGTTGGGTGCAATCTATTGATATCAATGCTTTTGTCTCAGGAATAGACATGGCGAGGTCTCTTCTGAGTTGCATTTTTTACATTTGGGATGGGTGTGCTCTGCTTTAGAAATTCGGATGTTTAATATTTTAGCTAATAATCTTTGCTTTGGTGCTTAATCTTTTTTTTCTGTTTAGGGACATTTTTTTCAGGAGTTGAGTAATGGTGGAGACCGGATTAGGAGACATAACGCAGGCTCTTACGGTGAAATTCTGGCGAACTCAATCGGGGAGGGTATGGGGCGTTTCTGAGCCGGAAATTAGTTCCGAGCTATGCAGGAAGAAACCAACTTAGTTTCATTGCTGGTTAGTTGAAAACTAGCACTCAGGGGGTAGTGTTGTTCACGTCATTTTGGGAGGGAGATTGGATCGATTGCTGCTTTTTGACTATTTGAATAGTAGGTAATATAGGCAATGCAGGTTACAATAACTGCTTGAGTCTAGCCGGGATTTGGGGGAAGAATTCTACTGGAATGGAGTTGTGTTGGTGGGTAGGACTGCTGCAATTGTAGCGTAGGAGTGCCTGGATCTAGAAGGATATTTGTCTTTGAGTTGGTGTATGGTATCTCTCCTGCCCAATTTTTGTATGGTGCATAACTCCAAAACCTCCCGTTGAAACATGGAAGATACACTGTGTGGTCCTCCACAGTTTTTGCCGAGTGGCGTGTTTTCACAGGGATGTGAAATTCTTCTCTACAGATGCTCATATGTCATGCGATCCCCAACAGTATTTTCGGGGATGACCAAACCGATGGTATTTAAACAACGTCTGGGTCCGGGGGAATAATGTACGATACGCTGTAGCTTGAAAAAATCCACTTATTCACTTAGTAAGGGGAAAAGGGGTGTTTAAGGTCAGCAGTAAACTAGAATTTGTTTTGTTCAGTCGAATCCCGACGTGGGGGGAATCTTTTCTGGTGTAGATTTCTTAGAATGACATGGATATGTTTATTTCATCAGGAGTGGAAATAAGAGGAATGCTTCCGATAGACGTTAAGTATATCAAGATTTGAACTTTGATTCCGGCCAGTAGCTTGAACAAAAAGGAACCCACTTCTTCATAGTGAATTGGGGGGGGGGGAGTCTTCCAACTCCTAAAGCTTTTTCAAGTGCATCGCTAAAAATGATGGTTCCTTGCTCAGTAATCAGCTTTTGAGGGAGGTGATGTATCGCAATAAGTAGTACATCAGGAATGTGTCGGCTGCAGAGCTGGGCGTTGCGCCTATGGCGCACTATTAATTCGTAAGGCGGCAAAGCGCGCAACATTTTTAAAAAGGCGGACTAAGCATAGGCTGTGCGCCCCTATAGCCGCGCCTATGAACGGAACAAAAGCATTTTTTGTACCCTTAAAAGTTAGAACTTTAAAGCTTGGCCTTAACTTGTATAATATCTAAAATCCTTGTATAAAAATTTTATAATATATACTATATATATATATATAGATATATATATATATATATATATAATATATAATATATATTATATATTATATATATATATATAAGTATATATACTATATATATAGTTTATATATATATTATATTATAAAGTATATACATATAATTAGTCAAGTAGATCTTCTTAATTAGCAATAATTTGCAACTATGGGCTCTGAAACTTTGCAACTTCTGCAGCGCTCGTGCTGGAGCTCCTGAGGGAAACATGGACCACAAGGACATGGCAAGAGGAAGAGGACATGGTAGATATTAGTTTACCGGTGTTTAATTAACAGAAGAAATTAATAATGGTGTTTTCTTTCCTTATAAAAGCATGCTTTTATTATCCGCACTCCAAGTTTACTTTGCATAATTTAGGACAGGCCACCGGCCGAGAAAGGCGCGTAGGCGCATTGAATAGAAAATATAGGGCGCAAAGGCGCTTTTGGGCTACTAGGTTTTGGCGCATAGGCGCCCAGACGCACTCAAAAATTATAGGCGCGCCCAGGCTCTTGGTCACTGGCATGTCCCGGAGAAGTGGCATTGGAGGTATAGTCAGAATGAAATCGATTTCATATTTGGGACACCTTTTCGGGTTGCCCCAACCGTTGGGCACCTAGCGTGGGGGATGTCGAGGGCTGCCAGGCGAGGATTTTGGGGTAGGCAGCAGGTCCCTCAGGTGAGTGGAGTAATCACCAGGCATTATATTCGAAGTGCATTCCAGGAAATGATAATCGCTCAGAGCCGAAGGCGATTAAGTTTTGCATGGTATAGTTAATGAAAGGGTGTCCCACTTATGGTCGAGCCATAATGAGGTTGTATCAGAGGACGGCACTACAGCGGCTGAGAGAATTTAACAGATTTTGTAATTCGGGCAGCAAATTACTTGTTTCCATATAACCAAAATAAAAAAAATAAAAATTTTTTTTGGGTGTGTGTTCATGAAGCTTCCAGAAAACTATTAAATTTATATTACGTCTGAACATATATCGAGGTTAGAAAAATGTAATTTACAGAATTGTTTGCTTCATACTATGCAATTATAAACATTGGTAGATTTACAAGTATTTATATTTGTATGTTGTGGGAATTAATGCATTGTATGAATAGGAATACCCAAATAGAAGGCAAATACAACACTTAAGGTCTCTGATGTTAGATATTGAGATATGCAGTGTTAGCTACATAAGGAAGAGTATGGATTGCTTGCATACCGTTAAAGGGTTTGAGAGTGGCTTTATTTGCAAAATGATCAAATCAGAAATTATGTATCGATTTGCTTAAACATTTTGTACGAATAAACGGAAACTTGGGTGACTTAATATTGTTTTAAACTTTAGTTTTTAACCACACTGAAATTCGATCTCTCATAGCTTAAATATTTGACTATTTCAAATAAACTCTTGGTTGAAACTTTTTTATCATCACTAAATTAACATTTCCTTTACAGGATGATGCACAAGAAGCAATATCTCAGCAACGCACAGTGTTAGAAGAAGAGAAAAATACACTTTCTAGTAAAGCTTCCGAATTACAAGAAATTATGACACAATTGAAAGCGGATTTATATGCAAAGTTTGGGAACAACATAAATTTAGAGGCTGATGAAGACTAACCTTAATTTTTGTTTAAATTTTTTTTATTAAAACTTATCTATATACAAATACATGTTTGTTTTTTTTAAACTAACATTCAAGAATAAGACTAGACAGTGTAAGGCAATTCGATAATAATTTATAATTGAAAAATAAATTATAAAGGTACATCATTATTAAATAAACTTAAATGAAACCCAAAACCACAACTCATGAATTTCATTTCTCCATTGTTTTTTTAAAAGACTTTATTCATTAAAAACTAGTAACTACCGTTATATATGACACTATCTAGGTATGCTTTGATTAAAGTTGAACAAAATCCAACAAGACAATCCATGTCTGTATAATTATAGAAAAAACGAATTCAGAAGAGATTCCTTATAAGCGAAACAAGATTATATTATGAAGTATTACTTCTCGATCTATTTTCTTCCATTTTTAAAAAGAAAAGGGTTTACACATACATCAATATTCAAGATCGAAAGGATATGCCACTAATTAATATATATTATATCTATTTATATTTAGATTTACTTTGGAATTATGTATATATATATATATATATATATATAATTAATATATATTATATATACATATAATATATATTGATTTATAAAATTAAAAAAATAAATATTTTTCTTTTCTACAAAAATTATACAGCATATCTTTGTCACCACCCTTCAAGGGTGATAAATTCAAGAGCTAAAATAATAACCTATTCTAGATAATTTATATTTTAAAGAAATTAAATTATGTAAAGAAAAATACTTTAATTATATATATACAGTATATATATATAGATATATATATAGTATATATATAATAGTAAATATATATATGATATAAATTATATATATATATAATATTATATCTATATATATAATATTATATATAATTTAGGAGTTAAGTAAGGCAACGTGTTTTTAAATAGACTAAATCTAATACAGCTAACGGAGATGAGTTACACAAATCCTATTAGGCTCATCTTGCTATTGTGATAGAGCATCTTCACCACGTTCAATAGTTTCATTATTGCTATTATGTTCACTCGAGCTAGCTTTAGCAGCATATTCTAAGTCCTCTTTTGCTTCTTCGATGACAATATCATCACCTATCTTTTTAGGACTTTCCGAAAAACTACTATCATCGGATTCCATATTATTTTCTTCGTTAATTTTTTGGCTAGTAACTAACATTATTTTTCGCAATCGTGGTTCAACATTTCCAAGATGTGGTCTCTCGGTCGGTTTTCCAGCCCAGCATTCATTCATCAGTTTCCAACATTTGTCTGTGAATGATGGAAGGCGTTCGGGTCTTGACCCTAAGACAAAAAAAAATTTAAATACTTAACTATTATTATATATTAGTTCAATATTTTGAAAACATTCTAGTATATATTAAGTCTAATTACTTATTAATAATAACTATGCATAACAATAAATAATCATATCAAATAATAGTAACTAACCTCTCCTAACACACTGCCAAAGTTGATCTTTTGAGTGGCACTGTTCGAATATGAGTGGTAATTTAACGTGTCCAGCACAAATGTACCAAAACAAGATACCGAAGGCGTAAGTGTCAACGCTGTTATCGTAGTGCCCTGTGAAAAGTTCCGGAGCCATATGAATGGGTGTTCCGACGATGCTTCCGGACATCATTGCTTCAGGCTTACAGAAACCGAGGTCTGTCAATTTCGCTCGATTTTGTTTATCAAGCTAATTAGAAGAAAATATTATGAAATCTAAAGTAATTACTAATTAATTAATTTCAAAGGTTAAGTAAAATTGTACAAGGAAAATTGTAATAATAATAATTACTTACCAGAACATTCTTTAATTTAATATCTCTATGAACAAGACCTTGTGAATGAAGGTATCTTATGCCTTGTGTCACGTCAACTGCAATCTTTAGGAATAAAAAAAAAGAAAAAAATATTAGATAAATCTATCAAATTTCTTATTTAATAAAATCTCAGTTAGTTAGTTTTTTTTTTTAATTTTTGAGAAAACGCTAACTCGGCAACATTTATGACTATGAGGTCGTTCGACTGAATTCTTACTCCAACTTTGACTTATCTTAAAAGTGACGAAGGAGACTCAGATTCTGATACTATAACCCTAGCAAAGTGCCCTTGTGTCACTCCTTAAATACTCAGACTCATACTCTACTCTAAAATGTTCCGAGTCCGGCTACTCTCACTTCCACAATACTGATCTCGCAAGTTATTAAGAATGTCGTTTGATGTCTCTAACCTATTTAAAATATTATTGCGAATGACCGAAAAAGAACGTTGAATGGAGCTAATTAATTTAAAAATTGAGTTAAGTTTAGAAACCTTAAAGACACGGAAAAGAAAAATCTATATTTCAGTAAAATTAAAAAAAAACTGTCGGTTTTCAGTATTGTAAATTAGACATAAACCTATAATTTTATTTGCATAAAAGTAAATTTTACAATATAAATATCAAATTACAATTAACAGTATAAGAACAAATATTTTAATAAAAACAAAGCATCAGTTTCACAAAAATAAAAACCTTTTTCAACCACGTGTGGCCTTAGTCTTCTTCCTATACCCTCTTTTTTTCGATTTAATTATCTTTATCTTTCAATCCCCTTCCTTTAACACAGTTTCTACCTATGGTATTAGATTGGTTTAGGTCCCGTTACTACTTATTTATACCATAGAAATGCTCATGCATGCCTCGGGTTTTCGGTGCATGTTTGAGCACCCTAACCCCAGTTATTGGAAAGCAAGAGACAGATGATAATGAAAAAAATAAATAAAAAACTTCTACACCCATCACTTGCTGCATTAACAGTTCAATATACTTATTTACATAATGCTTTTCAAATGAAACCAATAATAATAATAATACCTGTAGTCGTTCTAGCCAATCAAGTCCAGTTTTTATTCCAGAATAAAGATCTCTACTTAGTCGATCCATGACTAGAAGAACAGCTGGAGTTTCACCCTGACCGTATGTGTAATCGATGACGCTCCCACGGAGAGTAACAATTCTTTCATGTTCTGGTATACTCCTACAAAAGAAAAGAACAAAAAATTAACATTACTAATAAAATGACTTTCATATTCTGGTGTAATCTTACAAAGGAGAAAGAACAAATAGGAACAAAATGACATGTTCTGGTCTAATCCTACAAAAGAATGAAAATTCAGAATCAGAAATATAATGACTTTGTTCAGGTTTACTCCTACAAAGAAAAGAACAAAAATTTTAGTATCAGGAATATAATGATTTAATGACATGTTCTGGCATATCCAACAAAGGAAAGAACAATAATAATTTTAGCATCAGGAGGATGACTTTCATATTCTGGTATACTCCTAAAGAGTAAAGAAAAAATTTAACATTAGGAATAAAATGACTTTCATATTCTGGTATACTATTAGAAAGGAAAGAACAATAATTTAGCATCATGAATAAAATACTAATAAACTAGATACAGTAGACTAAGTTCCTTTTCCACAAGCAAGTTTTAAAATTATTTATTTTAATTAATATGAAACTATAAAAATACTATAAACTAGTTTTAAAAAAAAAATTCGACAAACGAAGCAACGAAAACAAAC
Source organism: Trachelipus rathkii (assembly GCA_015478945.1). Lineage (NCBI taxonomy): Eukaryota > Metazoa > Arthropoda > Malacostraca > Isopoda > Trachelipodidae > Trachelipus > Trachelipus rathkii. The sequence continues at coordinate 12,585 of JABUQX010061750.1, forward strand.
TTTCCTCCTATTTATTTACATTTCATAAATACTTTTCATTATAGAATTTACAATTTCATTAAATATTTATTATACATTTTAAGTATTAATCTAAAAAAAAAAAAAAAGTTTCCTTTGAGCGACTTGAATGTCTTAAAATACGCAACTTGAGTAAATGCATCTCTATAATTTAAAATTTGCCAAATTTTTAGTCAGTTTTTCTTAATATAAATTTCGCACCTCACGGGCATAGCCCTATTCCAGGAGGAAACTACCCTAGGTAATGACTACCTAGGATCCGGATAAAGAAGTAAGCCCTGGCCCTCTGGCTACGACAAAGTTCCGTCTAACGGTTGAACCTCATTAGAACAGCAATATGATCAATGTTGTTCATCGATTTACTACCAGAGTAAAAGGCTAAGTATGAACTGTAGTGTCAACTAACGTGCTTGTGGTACGTGTTTGAAGAAAACAGTTCAAATTCTTCATGCGAAACTCGATGAAACCTCCTAGAGAAGTCTTCTACCTCTCTCTCTCTCTTCTTTAAATAGGGCAAAGCCCGTGAGGTTGAAAAACTTATTAAAATTAAAAAAATATATATTAATTTAAACGTACCTCGTATAATGAAACTCCATAGCCAGATCATTCCAGTGTTTGTCATCTAATGGAACAAGACTTTTGATAGCACAAGGTTTGTGTTTTCCCCATTTTTTGCAACCGAACACTACACCGTATTGCCCTCGGCCAACTTCTCTTCCTAATGTTGGCATTCCATACAAAATCATATCCCTTAAGGAAGTACTTTCAAGAGACATGCGCGCCAATTTAGGGGCATCACACTTCTTCATCCTTAGGTGATTCTCTTCTTTTTGCTCCAAACGACACGTGAGTTGCGATTCCAATTGTTTCATACATACAACAAAATACTCGTGGCTTAATTTCAATCTTTCACGAAACTAATGGAAGAAGAAAATAAATATATACAAATAAATATTCGGGCTAGACCTATGATAAGTAACAAATAAATATTCTGGCTACACTTTTTTTTAACCCTATGATAAGTAATATCAGAAAAATAGAACCTTACTAAATATCATAAACCATTTTATTATTCACTACCTAGATAATCAACATGTTAGTAGTAACAAGTAATTTACCCTAGATTTAAGTATGGTAAATACTGGTAAATAATTTATGAAAATTTATTAGTAGCAACTATTTTATACCTGTGTACAAATATTTCTGGCCAACTTTGATTCAGAAAGACTATCAATCATATCAACTGCGACCCGGTTCTTCCATTCGTCGTCAATAACTGGTGGTGCTCTTCCAGGCATGGCTGTTACAAACAGCTTCATCTTATCTAAAAAGCTTTGCAAACTCGATGATGATGTACTAGAAGTTACTTCTAACTGATAAGCAGCGTTCATCATCTATAAAAGAAACCAAATATCAAAAACAAAGGTCAAAACTACAAACTAATGAAATAAAACTTTCATGAAAAAACACTTCCAGATAAACTTACAAGTTTTTATATGTGAAATAGAGTAGTAGTTTAAATGCATGACAGAAATGAAATAATGATAATTTAAAGGTTGAAAAGAGAGAATGAAGCATTGTTTTGGATGAGTTTTTGATAAAAACAACAAAAAACAAATGATATATGTGTAATATACGGAAAAAAATCTCAATATGGATGACAATAGAATTCAGCAGTACACAATCTGTTCAGTGGTGTCTAGATGATTAAACTTAATAAAGATTTTCAAGCATCTAAAAATATTATTCAGGAAAAACTCTTAACGAAAGGTTTCACTAAAGAAATCAAAATTACGTGCAAATCAATCAATCAAGATGAGGTAACAGATTGAAAGTTTCCATATAATAATAATAATAATGACATAAAATCAATAATAAATAATAATATAATAATAATAATTAATAAAATAGATTAATAATAATAACTGAATAATAATAATAATAATAATGAATAAATAATGAATAAAGATGGTGCTTGTTATTAATTTCTCTATGTGATGGGGTTTATGAAAGAATTCGAGTGGGGTGGCAAGGAAATGGTGTTAGAAATATGGAGATGAAGAGAGCGGAGGTGCCCTACCTATTTATTGTGCGGATGATTTGGTTCTGTGTGGCGAATCTGAAGAGAGTGAGAAGGATTGGTAGCGAGATTTGGCAGGGTGTTGTAAAGGAAAGGGCTTGAAAGTTAACGTGGATAAAGGTAAGAGTTAGGTTGTGAGTGAGGACAGTCTCAATGTGAAGTTATGTTAGCATGGTGAGCAGCTGGAACAAGTGTCCTGAGTTTAAATATTTTGGGTAATATTTGGATGAGAAGGGAACGGACGATGCAGAGTGTAGAGGAAAGTTTGTGAATGGCAGGAAGGTGGGCTGGTGCAATTAAATCGTTGGTAAATGTAAAGGGACTAAGTCTTGAGTTGTACCTAGGGTCTTACATGAGGTAATGTTTTTACCTGTTATTGTATAGTAGTGTAACTATATATGTTGTGGAATAAGAAGTAATAGATCTAAAGTTCAATGTGTTCAGATGTGACAATCTTAGGGGTGCTAGGTGTGAGAAGAATTGATAATGAGGAATGAACGTATGTGTGGTGTTGGTGTGAAGAAAGGGATAAATGGAGAGAATAAATGAAAGGATGTTGAGATGGTTTTGGTCATATGGAAGGATGAATGATAGTCGGTTGGTTAAGGCGGATGTAATAAGTGGTGAGTGTGTTGGGAAATCGACCATGGGAGACCGAAGAAAAGTGGTTGAGTCAGTAAGCCCGAATGTTTGAAAGGAGAGAAATGGGAGTTTGGTAGAGGCGAGAAGAAGGTGTATGAAAGGAGTGAATGCGGGGGATTGTGAGGGGGTTGGTTGGGCCCACCTGGGCCAGGGATGAACCTTACATTGACGATCTCCATAGTGAGGGTCCATCGCTGTGCCATGAAGCCGTAGGTTGATTTTTCTGACTGCGACGGAGTTCTCACTAATTAATGGTACTGGAGGGGGCGGTTAAGGCTGGGCTTCTTTTCGTTTTGTCATGTTGTTCTACTGCTTTTCTTTTTCCGATGCTCGTCACGAACCTTACTCCCATTCTTGGAAAAATAGAAGGGATAAGAAAGAAAGAAAGATACTAATAATAATCTCGGCTAACAATAAGACAGTTTGAAAACACAAAATGTCAATCAAAAAATATTGTAGGTTCCTATCCTATTCTTCAAATAATTAAATACCTGCCATTTTGAGATAATTTTGATATACAGCTAATAAACTCACTTGCTTTAAAGCATTTCCAATATTTGTACTTTCTCCACACTCATTGCAGTCGTTCTCGAGGTTTTCAAGACATCTCTGTAACGTTCCAAGGTAAGACTCCCTCATAATATCGAGTCTCATTGATAGCTGTCTTCCAACAGCTTCATTCACAGCACTTAATACGAGCTCCTGAATTTCCGTGGTACACACACGAACGTCTCTAGGAGTGAGTTCTTCCACATTTTCAGGCAATTCAACATCTTAAAATTAAATATTAAGACATGATTGATTGGGTGATAAACATTAGAAGAAAATACATATACAAATATAAATGAATCTGTTTTTAGGGATGATTTTATCGTGGATGCTTTGTGATTACGGATGTCGCATCCAATACTACTAAAGCCGGTATTTTTTTTTCTTTTTGTTATTAAAATACATTTATTTACTGTAATTATTTAAATCAGTTAAAACATATTAAGAAATTTATACACTGTAGTTATTTAAATCAGTCAAAACAATGTAATTTTCTAAAAATAAATGAATGAAGTGTACTTTTTCAGAAATAAAAATAACATATACAAACCTCTAAATTCATAATTTGTGGCCTTATCGAGTATAGATTCTCTAATTTCTGACAAAGACTCTAAAATGATATCCTTGATCTCATCTTGCTTCTTTGAAGCGATATCCATTAGAGTTTCAAAAAGTTCATTCTCTTTCTCCTTCGCATAATTAATTCTTCTTGGTGTGATTTGAGTTTCTCTTGCCATATCAAAAGCATACAAAATAAACATCCTCATGCATCGGGTGTGACCCTATTATGAAAATATTATTATGACATTGATGTGCCAATTTAAAAAAATGATAAGGCTATAAAAATTATGTTTAAGAATAGAGTATCAGAGGTGTAAATAACCAAATTTATTTATCTTACTAATACTTTTAAAGGTAAGGTCTTACATACTGACATTAACTATCTAATATCTTTTTAGGTATCTTGATAGAGGTCAACACCATACCCAATTAATCTAATGTAATCTAATATAAATTAAGGAAAAAGGATAAGCATAAAATGCAACGTGATGACTGGCTAAATTATTACACAACGAGAAAAACGAAATGGAAAAAGCTACTCTTGAATTGAAAATTGAATAACTCTTAAAAATTGAATATAACTCTTGAAAATTAAATATAACTTAAAAATTGAATAACTCTTGAAAATTGAATATAAATCTTGAAAATTGAATATAACTCTTGAAAATTGAATATAACTCTTGAAAATTGAATATAACTCTTGAAAATTGAATAACTCTTGAAAATTGAATAACTCTTACCTTATGCAATAAAGTGGTAGCTTTCACAAGAAGATCATTCAAAACCAAGTTGAAGAAATTATTTACTTTGGCAAACCCAAGTAAATCTTCAACATAATCATTATAATTTTTGGGCTCTCCATGAACATACTCCGTGGAGTCTTTTGCAAGGTGGCTCTTCTTTTGAAGGAGACCTTTTGGGGGTTTTTCCAAAAAAAAATAATAATAAATTAATATAATAATAATAATAAAAATAATAATAATAATAATAATAATAATAATAATAATAATAATAATAATAATAATAATAATAATAATAAATAAATAAATAATTTTTTTATTTATCAATTTTCTCCAAATATTGTTCAAGCAGATTTATCAGGACCACACAGCACACAGAATGTGGCTAATAACTGTGTTCAGCGATAGTAAAACTGGGAAAGGTGCCTAACAAAACAGACACCATGACACGATACAAAAGGGTTAGGTCTTATAGAAGATGTTCAGTATCCAACAGTAAAAAACAAAAAACTTGTTCGAGCTCGTAAGTGAGAAGATTCGGATAGGATGTGAGGAAGGCGATGCTGGAAAGGTATAGCAAGCACGTCAGGGAAGAACTTGCTTTGAAGGGATGAGATGGCCTCGCAACTCAATATATGAACGACTGTAAGAGGGTAATTGGAGAAGCAAAATTTGGCAGGTCGGGGAATCCCAACGTCATAAGGAATTCATGAGAGAGGTTGGTATGACCCAGACGCAATCGAGCAAGGACCACTTCCAGGAGGCGACTTTTTCTACATGATGATGACCATCGTCCAATGATAGGCTTGACGTTCCGTAGTTTAGCGCCACGATTATTCTCTGACCAACATGTCTGCCAGCCAGAAGGGAAACCCCGACGTTAGTGATGGAAAAATATGTATTAGCAGGAATGGGAGTGTCCCAGGCGTACAGCAGGGAGGTACTGGGCATTCGACCCCTTGTAAGTTGAAGCGTGTTTGGCCTCCCTATCGGCTTATGCGTTTCCAAGAACATCTACATGGGAAAGGACCCAACAAAACGCAATACTTTGCTTCTTCACATGCAACGAGCAGAGACCAATGGGTTTCTTGTCGATCAGTTAAGCATCGCTTGGAGAACGCTTCTAGAATCGGTAAGGATGGTGCAGTTACCTTCTGGTGTGATGGTACTGATTCTGTTCACCGTCATAAACACTGCTATCACTTCAGCCGATAAAACAGACGAATAAGGTGGAAGGGTGTGGGATACAATGATGTTCAAAAACACAGCCGATGCCTCCGCCCCTCCTTTCCTCTTGGAATCATCAATGTAAACTGCTATAGAGTAGCTTTAGATTTCCTAATTACATATATAGTAATCCCTCAATCCCTCAAAGCCTCTTGTCTGTTAAAGATTGAATTTCCAACGAAAACACCAGGAGGCGGATAAACCCACTTTGAATGGGTAAAGATGAAATCATATTGCATGACTGCTCGCTTAGGAAGGTCGAGGTAAAATGAAGATGGGAGTAACAAGAACGGAATGCATAATATACAAAAATAATGAAAGCAATAAGAAAATCAATGATAATAATAATAATAATAATATTATAATAATAAAAAATAATAAGAATGAATAAAAAATCATCCAATAGTAAGTAATACATCATAGTAATATAATGATATAATAATAATTAATAATAATAATAACAATAATAATAATAATAATAAAAACATAAGGGGGATGTAGGAGAACAACTAAACATAAAGAGGGGGGAAAATCAAACAAAAACATTAACGTAAGTCTCTGCAGATACAATTTGAAAAAGGTATCCAAGATCCCCACCACATCAAGGTGTTTATGTTAACGAGGGGAGTGAATATAATAATTAATAATAATAATAATAATGAATTAAGTATAAGAATAAAAAAAACACAAAAAAAGAAAGTAAGTTAATAACAATCAAATTTCAAAATAATAATAAAGGAACCTTCCATATTAATAATTTTGGCAGCATTTTAATTTTCTTTCAAATTTATTTTCCAACGTAAAAAATAAAAACTTTTGAAATTGTGTCAGTACCAATTTTTTCACACAAAACATAGAGAAGACTTTCTGGCATAGAATGGTATACTGAACTTCTTCTTTGCCTAGCAACCACCAAACAATTTACATTACTTTCCTCAATCAATCAGCTCCGAACCTCCGTTCACGAAAGACTAATATCACTGGTATTTCTCTAGTTGTCAGTTTTTTCATTGTACTAGTTTGAACGGCAAAACCTCAACTTACAAAGTAGATCATTGCTGCCTGACTCGGTAAATCTCTCCAAATGAGTCCGGAAGGGGAGGTCCCCGTATAAACAATATGGAGGGCCTAGGTTGCGAGTCCTTAATTTCTCTCAATTCGGCTATTTCCCTGTGGTAAACGGATTCAGTAAAAATTTCAAATGTAAAATTAAAATAGTAAATTACGTATATATATAATTATATATATATATATATAAATATTATAATATATATATAATATAATATATTATTATAATATATTATATTCTATAGTATATATATACTATATATATATATATATAATATTTATATATATATACGGTATGTATATATACTTATATATATACTATATTATATGTATCTATATATAATATATTATAGTATATAATAATAATAATCTATATAATATATATCTATAATATATTATATATATACTAGTTATATATATATATTATTAATTAATATATAATCTCCCCCTATATATATTATATCTAATATATTACTAAGTATATATATATATAATATATATATACGGTATATATATATATATATATATATATATATGTATAATATTATATAATATATATATATATATAATAATATATATATTATTATATAATATATATATATATATAATTATATATATAGTTATATAAACATAATTCTTACTTTATTTACGAAAGAATTAAAACTACATATAATACTTTTACCTGCATCAGTAAGAAGAAAAAATAGTATTTAAAAATTCTGAAGATTTTTTAATACAAAAAGATTTTGAAAGTCTTTTTGAAAATGAAGGAGTAAGAACAATCTGCAAACTATCCTTCAGTAATGTATGATTCACATATCCTTGAATAACTTCATTTGAAGTCCTCCCCTGAAAGATAAAAGTATTATTAATATGGTAAGTATTCTGTGAAAAAGGGGGAAAAGCTAAAGTACAGAATTTAATAATGATTAAGATAAAATTGTAGCATATCTAACTTATGACTTTTTTCAGTTTTAAATATTCAAAGTTAAAATATTCAAACATGTGGAATGTACGATACAGTATAAAAAAATTAACTAAATTGATTTTCCTCAGTGGTAAGCGTATTATTTATTCTCTAAATCTTTATTAATAAAAAGCTATCTCCATAGATAGTTTCAAATGTGCTGTTTAAACATACCTGCAATTCTTCATCTTTAAATTCCACATCCTCCACTGACAGAGAACTAAGTACTTTGTTCGGTACATCACTACACTCTTTGGAAACAGAATCAAAAATAGCAAAGCTATTTTCTTGAGAACTAAACTGTAACCTTAAAGGTCTATAGGAATGGCTTTCACTTTTCCTTCGAATGTTAACAATAGGAAGAATCTGTTCTCCGAGTAGCCTCGTAGCTAAGGCAAGTTTGCCATAGAAACTTTGTCCTGCTATAACTATGCAAGCTGGTACATATAGTGCTCTTCTTAAATCTTCAATTTCTTCTGAGTCTGAACAAAACGGAATAAAGATCATCTAACTGTTTCTGAAAATGTATATTATCCGAATGTAATAAAAAATAAAATGAACACAGCTTACAAAAAATTATTATTATTGTTCCCTAATACTTTATGTTAAAACTATACTATTTCTGTTAATGATTTAAGAAATATTGCTAAAATTTAAAATAGATTTTTTTTTTTTTTTTTTTTTTCGCTTTTTTTTTTTATTTTGGGTTTTTTGACAAATTATAGTTTTTTATATATTTAAGGTTTTGGAAGAAAATTATGTTTCATGCATTCTAACCTATTGGGGAAACTACAGCATTCTAACACTAATTTTAAAAAATCATGTTCTATGTATAATTTTGTCATACACCCTCAAAATTATTATTATTAGTGATAACTAGGCTTTATTAAATCTACTGTTAAAGAATAGCAAAAATTTTTAAAAAGGCTTTTTTTTAAATTTTTGTAAAATATTCCCCGCCCCTCTCCCCATTTTTTTCCCCCCCCTGCTTGGATATAACCATTAGCTTTATTAAATCTACTGTTAAAAAATAGCTAATGTATCCATTTTTCCTCTTGGAATCCATAGGTATCACTATATTAAATTTTAAAGCCCCAAATTTATCTTGTATGTCTTCTACTTACTCATTCCATCAATTCACTTACTTTTCTAATGCAGAGAGCTGAAATACTGTTACAGTAAGCAACTCCCAGTAATCAAGCAAATAGATTTTGGTTTGGCAATATGTTATCATTCATGATTTAACCCACAATTTGCTTTCCCTTCTTTGCTGCATTTAAAAACTCTCAAATCCCTACCAATCAATATATATAATAATTCATCACATTTCTTATTAAAAATATTTCACCACATTTGTACTTCTATCTTTTTCTTTCATTATTCCAAAATTCTTCACCTAATAATTTCCGCACGATCTGGATATCTTTAAATATATAATATCCTAATTCTTAACTTCTTCACTGCGACTAAATTTCAATCTTTACATTCATTCTCCTTTTACCTTAACTTTGATTTTACCAAAATAACTGGAACATGTATTCTTCTCAGATATATTTAAATGTCCTCAAAACTTTCATACTACTTTATATCAGTCTCTTTAAAATTATGCCAATAGTAGTAACAATCACAAATTTCCATACTTATTGATATAATTTTTACTTTTTGCTTTAACACTATTGTATGAAAAAGATTTTAAACTATCCTTCTCAGATTTTTGGTAAAGACCGCGCGGATTTCATCACAAAATACTGAATAGGGAACTGCTTCACTAAGACCAATCATAGCAGAGAATTACTTAGAAACGCTCATAAAAAAAATATTGAAAGTAATCTAATTGATATTACATGACAGCTTTATTTGGTCCCATTACTTAACGCTGATGATTATAGCAGATCGATATTTATTAAGAAAAAAATTAAATACTACACAAAACAAGGCATCAATGAATAATTGATCTTTGATTTCTATATTAAATATTATATCAAAAAATGTATCGAACATTTTTTTTTATTTTTTTACTTACATGAAGTTGAAAACAAGACTAGAAATAGATTTCATTAGGTTATATAGTTTTTATGAATATTTTTTTAATAATGAAGTAGGTTCCACTCCGATTTATAGTGCGCCATTAGCTATAGATTACTTTCTAGTTATTGATGGAGTCTCCGAAAGGTATTTATTTTTATATAAAATAATACATGCATTCGGGTATCTTGACTACTAGTTCTCAAAAAAAAAAAAAAAACAGCTAATCATTTATATATTTTTTAAAGGTAAATTTAACCCCCAACCACACTAAGGATAAACTTTCCCATTTCAAAATTCTCCAATATATATATTATGCTACAGACAAATATTTATGTACTCATTTTTCCTGTGCTAGTCCTTTGGGGTTATTGCATAATTTGTATTCTTTTGTTATATTATTACTGAGATATTAGTCAATGACATCAGTGAAACTTAAATTTGTCTACAGTAATAGGCTATTAGACTTTTGTATCAGTTGAAGCCTTACTAACTGCAGAGGGGAAGAATATATTTTTCCTTCTATAATATATGAATACTGTATATTCTCTTGTAATATTATAATCTCCTTATAATACACCATTCCAGCTGGTTGAGTCACGTTTAACTTACCAAAAGGAATAAAATATATAGTGATATTCTTATTAATACACAAAGCACCATAACTTATTCTTATATACCATATTAGTATATGATTATATTATATATATATATAAGTAGTATAGTATAATGATATATATATATATATATATATGATCATATACTTATTATATATTATAATGTAATATTATAATATATATATATATATATAACTGGGTTATATGGGTTGATTATATATGGTAATAATCCGGAAAGGGTAATCCTATCATATCACTTATTTTTTTTGTTAATCGTAATTTTTCAGATGTCTTTATTACCCATTTATATATATATATATTATATATTATATATTATAATATATATATTATTATTATATTATATATTATATATATATATAATATATAATATATATATATATCAAATTAAAATATATATATTATATTATATTATTTTTTGAATAACGGTAAAAACTATTGACTTCCGGCTACATTTATCTTAAAATATATTTTTAAAAAAATTGAAATATTTTTTTTATCCTTAGTATTAATTTTAAATATTTTTTTAATTAAAGAGTAACAAATATATTTAGTTTTAAAATGTAAATTTTGTATTTGTTTATAAAACGTAAATTTTTCAAAAAAAGTTAGACTTCGTCATATAATTTAAAATTTTTTTTTTTTTTTTTTTAGGTTGGCGTACTTTGCAATGTGCAGACTGCCTCGCTTCAAATATATGCTGCATGCATGAGCGGTTCTAGCGGCATAACATGTATGTCAACCTGCTGTGCATCTTTACCCTATGGTATTTGTTTAGTTTAAAAAAAATGATAAAAAAGTGGATTAATAATATATAATATATTATAGTATATTAATATATATATTATATATTATTATATATAATAATATATTATATAATATATATATATTATATATATATATATAGTATATATATATATATATATATTATTATATTATATATATTATATATATATATGTTGATGTACGCTGGGCCAAATTGCCCCAGTGGGCAGGCCATTTATAAAATGGGCATTTGTCCAGGTATTTGCCCATTTCATAAATGCCTGCACAAAAACTGGCCATTTATAAAATTATCAGCAAAGGATTGATTATTGACAGCATTTAAAAAAAAACTCAAAGAATAGTTCATTTTTTCGCATATATATATATTAATTTATATATATTATATATATATATATATATGTTTTTTTTTTATATATATATATATAAACAGTCGCGGGTCCTCGTTAGAACACAGTCTATAGAACGGCTGGCTTGCTATATATACTGCGGTTGGTAAAAAGATAAAAAGAACAAAATTAGCAGAAAATAAAATTAAATTCTGTAATATATATATATAATAAAAAGATATATAAAATTAAAATTAAAATTGCAAAAATAAAATTAAAAATTGTAATTCATTAGTCATACAGTTAAAATGAAAAGAAACAATAACTTGGTTTAGAGTCCACAATGATCCTCTGCTGGCAATAGGCTTTTAATGTAACTCGTTGCACTCACATTGATAGGTTTGTATATGCTTCTCTTGCTGAAATATTAAACAAATTTTATACAGTATGTACAGTATTTTTAAAATTAAATATTTTTATCATAGCGAGAAACAAAAACACGATACCACAACCAAATTCTTAAAAAAGCATAGATTGGCATATCACTGAAAGAGAAATAAAAATTTTTAATTTAATTAGAGCTGGTTCTTCTATAACAACTGTTTCATGTAAATACGGGAGGAATGAATCGACAATTCGAACAATTAAAAGCAAAAAACAGAATTAAGAACGTCAGTCATAACTAAGGTTCAGTTCTTAAAGTGGCATCTAAATGAACAAGCCGTCCTGCGAGATGATACGATGGTTAAAAACCGAACTGGCATTAAATATCTGGCTTGAATGACATGAATCGAAACGAGTTGCATAGCGACGGAAATAGACGTTAGAACAAAGGCCTCGCTCTAGCTCTATATGATAATTTAAAATCGAATGACAAAGTATAAATTTAGCCAGGGTTGCTTGATAATTTCAAAGCGTTTTTGCTTTAAAAATATTTGTACAACAGGAGAATCGACGTCCGCAGATTAAGTTGAAGCAGCAAGAACCTTGTTTCAAGTATGAATTTATGAAAAATAAATGTAGATAAAGGCTACCTGCCCTGATTACAAAGTTTCAATGCTGATGAGAACTGGGCTTTTCTGAGAAAAAAATGCCAGATTCGCACATACATTTCTAAAGAAATGAAAAGCGAGGCCCAGGCTTCAAAGCAGCAAGGATCGCGTGACAATATTATTTTGCTGCAATGTAGCTGGCCACTTTAATTATAAACCTGTGCTTCCTTCATAAGTCAGTTTCAAACCTACATTGTCATAATAGGAAAATAACAAGCATCTGTTGCTTAGTCTCCTTTGGCAATCAAATAAATAAGGCTTGGGTCACGCTTCGATTTATTTAAAGACTGGTTTTTTATAAGTGCTTGTTCAGAAATCAAAGAGGTTAAGCCTTGAAAATATAAGGAATTGCCATTTAAAGGGTTGATTAATACTTGACAATGATCGCGGTCATTCCAGAAGGAGCTTATACTGCCAATGAGAATGTACGAAGTTGTATTTCTTTCCAGCCAATACTTTTCAATTCTTCTAACTCTTTAAATCTTCAGAAAGAAGATCGTTTCAAAGCTAATAACATAAAGATAACATTCACACTATATTTGTAATTTTCTTGATGAGGATTCGAATGCAAATATGTCATGAACTTGATGGAAAATTCTTTAAATATTGGCAATGACTGTGAAATTATGTTAAGTAGGCAATTGATCAATTTAAACCACACACGGTTAACGCTTGCTGGAGAAATTTATGAATGGAATGCGTTACAGATTTTCAAGGATTTTCAACTGCAGAAGATGAAGTTGCAACATTGTTGCAATTGCTCATAACGTTGGTGGTGATGGATTTTACGGCCTCCACCAAAAAAAATTGAAGAAAATAATTTGAAGGGGAAAAAAAAAAAAATAATAAAGGGAAAAAGACAAAAATTTTTAACCGAATGATGTGTTACCTGAACTTGTTAATTCAGTTTTTGAATACTGAAGATGAACGATGAAGAAATGCTGTAAGTATTAATGATTGGGATTTTAAATACAATAAGTGAAACTGTGTTTTCGTATGACAAAACAGTTAAAGAATGCCAGAGTAGAAGAAAGATCCTTCAATGGAATTGCAGTCTCAAATTTTTGGGAGAAATTGAACCATGACGAAGAATAGGTGAAGTTATAAATATTTGGTGAGCTAAAAAGGCAAAAGCGTCAAATTACCGATTACTGATGTATTTCTGCAAAAGCGGCTAATGCTCTACCAGGTTCGGAACCAGCCTTTTCATCTACAACTCCTTCAACTTCAATTTACACTTTGAAAGAAACTATTTTTGTTGGCCGCAATGGATTAACTTTAAAAATTTATATTACATGCACTTAGAACTATTCAATTAAAATTGTAATAAACAAATGTCCTCCAAATTTATTAAAGGTTTGTACAAATCTACTTTTTTTTCATTTAATAAAAACTTTTGTTTTTTGTGTCTAATTTTAAGTTGTTTTTCAGTGCTGTTTCCATAATCTATTTGTTTTCACTAATAAGTAGCTGGTTCAATAAATATATGTTTATAATTTACTGTACTGTGATAATATTAAAGTTTACATTTTTTCAAAATTATTAAAGGTGAAAAATAAAATACTGCTGATATTTTATTCACGTTCCTGCCTCCATAAAAATTTTAAATTAATGTATTTCTCCAAAGGAGTGCAAGTTATCTGTTATGTCCCGTATAACTCGGGGGGTCAGGAACCTAACCTAATCCCAATGCGTTCTATGTAGGGACAACTATATATTATCTTTATATTATATTATATATATATATATATATATATTACTATATATTATATAATATATGAATATATATTATATATATATATATATATTTATATTATAATATATATATTATATTATATATATATATAATAAATATATATAATATATAATAATTAATAATAAAATATATAATATATAATAATAAATAATAATAATATATATATATAATAAGTTATAAATGCCTCTCTCTAAAAAATGCCCAAATTGGACTAATGCCCAGATAAATGCTCTTAGGGCATTTGCCATCCTTAAGTGCCGCTCGGGCCCCAAAATGTTAATCTCCATCACTATATAAGTTATATATTATATATATATTATATATATTTATAATATATATAGATAATATAAGTCCATTTCCCCGTTCGTAGAACACAGGGTTTAGGTTCCTGACGCCATGCAATTTATAGGCGATCAGTCACATAATTTTAACACCCCTGAAAAATCATTAATTGAAATTTTAAATGTTGTATATAGTTAATAATATAGCAATACAGTCATTTTATTAATCCTTAATAACACTGAATAAAGACAGAATATATTGTTTTTTACGGTACAGATATTATAAACATATATTTATATTGACTGGTTAATTAGTAGGAGATAATTATTACATTACAGTATAGTACTGGACATCTTAAATTAAATTAAAAAAAAAAAAGTTTTTTTTTTATAAATAAAATATACAATGTATAAACCTTAAAATTTGGAGATAAATTTTTTTATTTTAATTGAATAGACTAAGTACTGTAATATAAAATTTTAAAGTTAATCCAATTTTAACATGTGTATGTATGTATAAAGAATTTTAATTATTATTTTATATTTTTATTAAATTTAATTTTTCTTTTCATCTTTTTACCAACCGCTGTATAGCAAGACCGCATTCTACGAGGGACGACTGTATATACTAAATTATTTTCTTGTATGTGTAAATGTATTTTTAATATCAATTGCATGCATTCGAACAATTGAAATATTATTTGATAGGAATATTATAAAATTGATTATCTTTTCTAAAATATCGATGTCAGATAGGATCACCTTTCTGGATCATTACCATATATAATATATATATATATAATATATATATATGAATATAATATAATATATATTATATATATAATATATATATATATATATATTATTTATAATATATATATTAACAGGGATATACTCCTTATTCATTTATTTAAAATTATCTCTTGGTACCTAATGGTCCACTTTCTAATTTTTTACTGGGGAAAAACACTTTAGATCCTATAATGTATAACAAATTCAATATAGCTATACCAATTAATGAAAGGATAAAAATCAAATACAAAATTAATTTGCAATTAAGGCGCAATAGTAATTAGACTAAGGTCTAAAATTATACAACCATTGGATATTTGGTAATTGTTTATGCATGAGATATTGTCACTCCGGATTTTTTTATGAAAAATCACAGGATATACTCTAAAAAAATAATAATGAAGTAATAGGTGAAAACGAAAATTGTTTTCTCGTTGCTCTTTAGGAAAAACACTTATAGCATCCTATAATGTTATAACAAATTCAATAGGACTATCTTTTTCAAGTATGATCGATCTAGGTTAAGGTCCTCATTTCAGGCCCTGCTAGTCAGGGTTATGATAGTTGTTAGGTATACACAGAGAAAATCTATGTAGAATTAACAAATCTTATCTATAACCTGAAGCTAGATGGCCCTAATTAGAAGCCAGAGGCCATAATTTTTATTATATATGAATTAGTCTAAATGTGGAAAATTTTTACTTTCAGTAGGCCTGTAACTTTTTTTCCTAAAAGAGACCGCCACGTTTGTTTCATTTTCATATTCTTCATTATTATTTTTTAGAGTATATCGCTGTGATTTAAAAAAAAATTTTTTGGTTTTTTTTTTTAATAAACAAATCTATGGTGGTTTTTATGCAAGCTTGAGAGGCTGTAAACTTTTTTTTCCTAAGGAGAGCGACGAATTTCGTTTTCCCCAAAATTCCTTTATTATTATTTTTTTTAGAGTATCTCCTTATCATTCAATTAACAATCAGGATGTGACAACCGTCTAGATTATACAACCAATTGGATATTTTTGTTACTTAATTTGGTTGACTTATTTAATTTTCTAACCTAATTTATAGTTTACTAGTTCATAACTACCAACATTTAATAACTTCGTAGTTAGTCCCAACATGAAAAATTCACTAAGTCGTACTTGGCACTTCTACCATAGGCCTAAATCATTTGTTAATTGTTCGGCGTAGTAGTTGCCTTACCTTGGCTTAACTTTCCAGATTTACCAACATTTTCAATTGCTTCAAGAGTTTCCTTCTGTAAGTTTCTTAAATGTTTTACGTGTTTAAAAAACGAATTAAATTCTCGTTGCGTAGTTGCGAATCCCTCCATCCTTGACGAGCGTTGAAACTTATATGTTTTTTCTTTTTATCTTCCTGAGACATGAATATGAACGGAAAATTTTTGCGTCAAAAGCACAGTTTTAAAATCAGATAGTGAAACAATAACAAAGGTAAAGGAATTTTTCCTGAAACAAAACAGAACAAAAATCAATATGTAATTTAGCACAATATGTAAATATGTTCTGTTGTTAAGCTATATTAAAGATATTTTATTAACACAACCTCACTCATGAGATTCACAAAGGCAAATGAAAAGAATTTATTTAACGGATGTTCACAAAATGAAATATCAAATTACATTTCATTCATAGGAAATGTACTCGTTTATCATTTAAACAAATACTATCCTAAAAGAATATTCCTAAAATATTTATCATAAGCATCACTATTATCTTTTTGGTAGTGATATTATAATTTAAAGATAGATAAAACCCCAAAAAGCTGTAAAGGTTATCCAAAAGTGTGTAAAATTATTAAAACTTTCCACAATATGATAGAAAGAAAGAGTTTATTGTGTTTATCGTACGGTATGAATTCCTTAATTGAACATTTAAAATTTATATCCTTAATGATGTTTCGTTAAAAAGTAAACTTACTAAGTATATTATCATTATGTAATGCAAATTAGTAAAAATTTGTTATTTAATCATGCTGAAACTTGGAAGTAAATAACAAAAAACAAAAATATACTCTCATATATATATAGTATATAATATATATTATTATATTATATTATAATATATATTATATATATATATTATATAGTATATATAATTTATATATTATATATATATAATATTATATATATATATTTATATTTATATATATATAGTATATCTATTATTATATATATATATAATATATATATGATATATATATAATATATAATATATATTATATATATATATATATATATTATATAGTAAATATATATTAATAAACATTTATATTAATAATATATATTTATTTATATTCGAATATATTTATATTTACATTCGTTGATTCCATAAGATACAATCATTATAAAACAGAAGACTTTGGCTGCGGGAATAATAGCAAGAAATTGTTTTTACTAACAGGAAGAAAGTCAACAGCAAATGATGTTATTTTTGTTAATATCTAATATATTTGGCTTGTTATGATATGTATATTTGAAATTTTTTTAATGTTTTGTATGCTTCTTAATTTTATAAAAATTACTCTAATGTCACATGTCAGTTTATAAGAAATATAAGACTATTAATCTGTCTATCTATCTATCTATATATTATCTATCTATCTATCTATATATTCTATATATAATATATATATATATATATATATTATATTATATATAATATATATTATATATATATATTTTATATATTATAAATATATATATATTAAATCTGTGGATAAGGTCTTATATACATTATATATATATCTAAACCTCTGATTTGAGGCAAAGGACAGAATCCGAACCTGATATTTACTCAATAAGTCGGGGGAGAAATCAATATATAATCGAGGGTCCATTTTTTAAAACTGGCATGTTCAATGATACAAGACGTTCTGAATAGTTGTGCAAGTTCCGAAGGAGAGTTGTCCAAGTTAGTGTATATAAGTATATTCAAGAATATTTCACATTGATGACGGTGTAAGTTGTGACTTTTGAATAGCGGTTAAGTGTCTGGGACATACAACAGTTAACATATTAACATTATCAAGTAGGTCAGATAGATAGTATATCATTCTGTCAATTAGGATATTTTGGCGTGTGTGTTGTGTGTGTGTGTGTTTGTGGAGTCTATGGTTTGGCGGGTGTACATTTTTCTGCATGTAAAAATTTTCGACAAGAATCTCATAGGGTCATAAGATGCTTTGGAATATAACAAAAACTCGATATTTTTATCATAAATTCTTTAACTATTTTCGCATGCAAATAACATTTGAAAGATAATGTCTTATATTGTAATTTTATGTCTTGCTTATTTGTCGGTAAACTCTTGCCGCGAAAAAGTACACCCGGCCCATCATATCACACATTACACACACACCACAACACACACACTACTACACACACACACACAACCACAACAGCATTCACACACACAACACACCATTCCACACACAACACACATCACCAGTAATGGCCAAAATATAGCCATTAGATTGAAGTACTGAAATTTTAATTATATTTATACTATGTCATACAGTTGGGCAGATAAGGATAAGACTATGAAGTAGACTCTACTCACGAAGCTACTCTCAGTAGATGGATAGGCAATGCGAATATACTAAACAGTTCAGAAAACAGTTAACTATTGTAACGATAGAAATACAAAAAAAATGAAGGTAACAAGAACTGAAAAAAAGAGACTGGAAGAGAGTTAATGAGAGCAAAAAGCTGATAACAAAGAAGTACTAGACTCCACCTCAGCTATGCAAAGCAAACCCCATACAGGGGGCAAATATAAAGAAAACAGATCGGTGGTGGAAAGAAATTTGTAAGATACCGTCAGAACGTCATAACCCTTTCTAAGAGATTCTCTGATAAGAAACTACTCTTGCATGTTACCCTTTCAAGGAAGATCACGATAGAAGGAACTTACTTAAAAAATTGGATAGGCAGAAAGGTTTTTTGTATGTTGTTGTTTGTTGTTATATGATGTTGTATGTTGTTGTGGAAAATTATGTTGAG
Source organism: Trachelipus rathkii (assembly GCA_015478945.1). Lineage (NCBI taxonomy): Eukaryota > Metazoa > Arthropoda > Malacostraca > Isopoda > Trachelipodidae > Trachelipus > Trachelipus rathkii. The sequence continues at coordinate 32,113 of JABUQX010061750.1, forward strand.
TAGAAAGATAGAGAATTGAGTTTTTGAAGGGATTGAAAAATGAACCTTATGTAAAATTTTAAATCACAGGAAATTCTAAAAAAAAAAGGTAAAAATTAAAAAAAAAAAAATAAAATTGAAAAAAAAAAAAATAAGGGTTTTTTTTAATTGTTTTCAATAATCTCAGTATAAGGCCTTTTACCTATTTTTGGGGTTAGGTGATTAGTGTTCAAAAATGAAAGGAGTTATGAATTGAGTCGTGAAGTAGAGTTTGCTGAAGAGTCAGACATGTAGTTCATTAATAAAGAAATTAGAAAAAGGTGAAAGATTGAACCATAGTCCTGATTAATACCACTATTAATAGATTAAAAGCAAGCACAGATGGGGTGCCAAGCTTGAAGTAAATACGATGTCGCATAAAGAAGATATAGTTATACGAAAAGAAAGAAGAAAGTAATGGAACAAAGCTTTGTTGCTAGACTCTGTCCAATGCTTTCGATATTGTCCGCAGCGCTATCAGCAAAGAAACATAGAATTGCCAAGAAGAAAAAGGAAAGTCACCTGTAAGAACGCTTCTTACGTAAGGACTAAACTGGCAATCGCAATAAGATTAGAAGGTTTAAAGGATTGTTTCCAAAAATAAATCCCCGATAAGGGATCGATTTGAAATATTTGAGTGTTACTTGAGGTTGATAATGCATAAGACGATTAGTAAGAGAGTTTGAGAGTTAGTACATCCCTTTCCATATACTAAATGTGAGCACGAAATCTAGCAGCAGAAGAATAAGTTGAAGTTGATAGGCGTAGTCCGAAATGCTTCAACGGTCTGAGTGGCAAAGCTCAAGGACCATAGGTTTAAAAAAATAACGTGGATATCCGTCGATCATATTAGCTCAAGAGAGTAGAAATAACAATTTTAGAAGAAATTACCATGAGATGAAGGGAGTGGAGAAAGGAGGAATAGTTGCAGCAGAAATTAAGATAGCTGTGGTGCCGTGGAGAAACTAGATAACCAATATTACATTTACACATTTTAAAAAAAATTAGTGGAAATGAAAGAGAAGAGAACAAGAAGACTATTAACGTTGACGCTGAGAAAGAAGTGTAAAAGTGGTATTTAGTTTAGTTTTGGGTGAGTGTTGTGAGGAAAGGAATGAGTAGGGTAGTAGTGTGTCTGCGAGAAAAGAGAGAGAGAAAAGTATAAGATTGATTATTTTTTATTATTTCAGGTGTGGTTGCTGAAGAGGCAAAATGATCCTTTTATCATATACATAACATTAGATACATAACTATTTTATCTATTATTAAAAAAACTCAAACTTTTTTTTTGAAAAAAATAAATACAAGGCCATAATATATAGTAATATCATCTATACCTTACTCTATCCATTGCCCCCTCCTCCTATGATAAAAAAAATATCATGGAACTTTATATCTCAAAGATTGCTAGGTCAGTATTCGCTATTGCTGTATTTGTATCAGGTTATCAAAATCACTTGATAAGAGAGAGAGAGAGGGAATGTAGAGATGAGAGAAGATAGATGAGAAGTGTATTAGGAGAAGAGTAGAGAGATGGCACTGACGAGCACAGCATCAAGCCGAGAGCAGTAGCAAGATGAAGTCGAGTCGATTTCAGCAAGAAGAAATGATACTAGGTAAGAAGAAAATGATAAAGTTCACTAGAGGAATGCGTCTACGCCAATGCAACCAGTCTTCCTTGTTTAGGTAACTCTGAAGTCATACTGGCCTAATGTAGCTAATCGATACAGATTTTCAGTCTACAAGAAAGACAGACCTACTCTAGACACGAATTAGCACGATCCACTGTACTGACTGTAAACCCATAGAGACGATATAGCAGAGTAATTATGGTAAAAATGGATTATATCGCGTCTTCTCTAGAATAACTTCGGTGCTTTAACGCGAATTTGGCTACATCAGAGACATTCTGAGACTGAGATAAGAATTCTCATGATATAACCAGACGCATTTCCATAATCGTCACAAATGCCTAATACAGAATGTCATCGCAAAGCTTTAAAAAGTGCATATCACAAAAATTGCTACAATGAGAAAAGCAAGCCACAAGCATAAAGAGAAACAACAAATTCGTATGACAATAGACACTGCCCATTCCTCAATTTCCTCTAAACCATCTCAAAAACATTCTGCTAATAATTACTTCATGTTTTACAATTCTAAATACCACAACCGCTATTAATTTTGACTTCATCTACATGAGTGAAAAAATGATTACTACGACGACGTCTAATACGAAATAAAACAAGGCCTAATTAATGAACAATGCACTACTTCGCCCTTCAGATTCCAGATCGCTCTGCTCTCAATCAGAACACCCAGCTCCCCGCACATCGATTCAGACCCCTACTTCGAAAATAGAAACTACTTGAATCTTTTAGTATATTAGAAATTGTAATTAATTTAATAGACAAACTGGTGAATACGAAAGAATCAGATTGCAAAACTCAATTAAATAAATCCCACAACCTACTAAGAATGATAAAATCATTCAATTTATGAAATCTTAAATTTTTAATTATTTTTTATTAATTTTCTCAGTAAAGCTTATAAAATAATGAATGAAAGAACGAAATTAAGAGAACGAAAATTAGTGCTTTGACTTCTATGATTAGTAATTATCTATATAAGTATGTTACAATCAAGATCCTTCTTAATTTAATTAAGGCTAACTTTCCCTCTGAATTTTAGTAACGTTTTATCTATGTATCTATCTATATACTATCTATCTATCTATGTACTTTATGGTAAGAGGTTGGTTTAAAATCTGATGGGAGTTAAAATAGAAGGCGGGTAAAGAAAAGGTATTTTGAAGAGTCTGTAAAATTGAAGAGTTGATAAAGCTAAAATTGTGCAAAGAGAAAGTTTTTATTGTGTGTTAAAATATTTAAATTCTATTTTTAATTGTTAATTACTTGATCAAAGATATTGAGATCCATAGATTTGTATTTAATAGTGAAGCAACTTTAATATTCATTTGAGTGCGTAAATAACAGAGATATACGATTCTCTTTTTTTATTTTATATTTATTTTTGTTTCATAATTTTAATTTACTTCTATGAAGGGAAAATATTGTTGACTAAATTTAGCATGTGATGCTGAAAGGGTATTTTCTAAACTTGAAATAATTTTGTCATTTCTAGTTATAATTGGATTTAAGATTTTGGTGACTTAATGGAAGTGGAAAATAAATGACTTATTGTGCTATGCGTCAAATGCACTTGATGATATTAAAGAATATAAATATTGTTATAGATGTAATAGCTTTTTTATGGTGCTGGTGTCATAGGAGGCTGAAGCAGATAAATTTTAAATCTGATAGGAGAGGAAGTAAAGTAAAAGAAGAGGTGATGAAAGACCTAAGGACGAGATGCAGGATGCTGCTGATCTGTTTGTGATTGCTAAACAGAAGGGTAAAATTTTACCACAAATTTTTTGTAGCGGAGTCCTATAGGTCACTTCGCACAGACTAGCGATTTGGAAATTGTAAGTGAAAGGACTTATTAACCTTTACGTTGATGAAGGTATCGAAGCTTAAGGAAGGATTACGACTTAGAAGAGACATAAGGGAACTGAAGATAATTAAACAAGAATAAAGAGAGCAGTATCCAGATAATGATAAGGTAGTGTGTTGTAAAGACATTCTTTTTGGGAAAATGATAAAATTGAATGCAAAAACTTGTAATAGAAACTATGCTAAGAAACAGACGTTTTCATTATGTGGATAATCAGTAATGGATATAGCTAAAGGTAGATAGTAGCAGTATACGAGTTCAACTTTAACTAATATATTAGCTATACTACTTAGTATATATATATATATATAGAGTATTTATATAGCTTCATCATTTATATAGACATTCATCTACATGTAATATTATATATGATATTATATATATATATATATATATATTATAATATATAGGTATATTTTTTGAAGGAAAGGAAGGGAGCCATTTTAAACCTGTCATCCCTGTGCAAGCCGAGTGTCTACCACTATGTCCTCGATATTGCATATGTGATCAATTTTCATGGTTTTTTTCACTGATTACTGCAATATTACGAATGGCCTTGCAATTTGGCTTTTGATGAAGAAGTATTGTCGCGGTGCGTCGGGCCTTCTCAGTTCCCTCTCAAACAGTGTTGCGAGTAATATATGTTATAGTTATTGATTGCCTGAAAACTAGGATTTCTCTGCACCGGTGTTAGTGCTAAGGTTAACTTTCTTCAGTCTTCTACCAGATAGGAAGTCACTCAGAGTTTGCTTGTATATATTTATTTTTTGTAAGTGCATGAACTTGTGGAATTATGATATATAAAACGGCCTATTACCGAAAGATATAATGGCATTATTAATACATTACAAACATAAATTGATACAGTAATACAATATTAATACATTGGATAATAAATAATGTAGTAAGAAAAATACGTTCTGCGAAGATACTTCTCTATGGGAATGAGGACAAAACTTAGATTTGAATAATTTAGAATGATAAGAATGAAAGCAGAGGTTTAGTGAGATGACACATATCCGAATAATGAGATGATGCATTATCCGACCTTTGTTGTAAGTGAGATCTGCATGATCTCAGAAAAATATCTGTGTAAGTACTATATAGGTAAGTTGGAAAAAAGCTGGTGTCTATTTTAAGATATATCTTGTAATGACGCTCATATCTGAATTAGATGTTAGCTAGGGAAGATCATGCAGGACAATACTAAGTATGTTTGAAAGAATTTTGTGTATAGTTTGATGTCGCGTGATCTATAATGGTTTCTAAAAGCGCAGTTGATCTATATATAGGGGTAATAAAGAGTATATCAGATACTCAATATATGTGAAACATTTGCCCAAACTTATACTAAAATTGTCGCACAATGCTAATCAATTGTATGGTAGCATACATTTTATTCTTGCCAACAATAAATCTTTATGAATAATCGATACACATTAAGAGCAGGAATGGAAAAATAGAAGTATAGCTTGATTAATATGAACTGACTTTTGTGTCGTATCAAGGAGTCAATATGATTAGTAAGAACAAAAGGGGTATTACTTTACTAATATATCACAAAAATAGGGAACCGTGCATATTTCATATTGCCCTTTGAGGAATCTCATATCAATGATTGCTATTACTTAGTACCACAATGTAATTCACCCTTTAGTGAATAAGCTTCTGGAAGTTTGTCTAAAAAGATATTCTTATGTTTAACACTCATGATATTGTATTATTACAATAAACTAAAAGTGGCCTACACTATGTAAACCGGTGCTTATGTTGGAAGATAAAATAACTAGTGAACCTCTTTTGCTTACGAAGAATAATGTGTAGAGTTAATACATGACATTCAATTTTTTTGAGATAGAAAGATAGATTAAACGTTCCTGTATATTTCTTAGAAGAGGGATGGGAGGAGCAAAGAAAATAGGTTTGTATTGTGTATCACTCTCAGGTATGGTTAATGTATGAATGGAGGAAAGAGCTTATCAGTAAGGAAATGGTTAAAGGACCCAGTTATTTGAAATCTCATCCCCAGAATGATTGTACTGTGCAAGTGTCATTGTGGACTCATAAGGCTCAAAAGCAGGTTTGAAAGTGTAATTTCTTGTAATTTTGGCTACAGGGTTGTTTTGTGATTTCTGTTAAAGCTTACATCATATCGTTGCGGCAATAAGCTGGATTAAAAATTGTGCTATTTCAACGTTTTTCCATCTGAGTAAACTATATGGCAGTGTATTATATTGTCCAATTCTCATGACAAGTATAGTGGAAGAGCAGTTTTAATAATGGGAAGTAACTGTGAAAATACTACAAATATACTGTCTCATAATTATTATTAAATGAGAGAAGATCATTTCTCTAAATGACAAATTTGTTTATTGATTGGATATTCATTTTTTGCCAGGAAATATGTGAGAAATGTGAAATGATCTATTAAGTGGTATGTAAAACTGGAATACAATATATATACTCATTTGTGGTATTGATTTACTAACTGTTTACCCCATTCCTACTAGTGGTTACCATTCATTCACTTTATTTGTCGTTCCCACAGCACATAAAAACGCACGTCTTTGTTGATCATTGTATTTGTGATATACGAGGAGTCCTAGTGAAACTGAATGGTTTAAACAGATTTCATCAGATATTTTTCATAGTAATTGAAGAGGCAATATATTGGATTGCATAGTATTGTTCTAGTAGGTATAAATTTAGAAAGGAGTTTTTGTTGTCGGTTTCAGTCTATCATATCGAGGCTAAGGGTTGAAGTATGTATTATAACTTACTTTCTTTTGCAATTCATTTTGTATGTCCATTATACCTTATGGAGTTATTTTATCGCGTACGAATTGAGATATCAGTTTTAAGACCATACAATATCAGCGTATTTCGAGTGAGCAGTTAAGAAAGTTAAGTTCTCCTTACGCAAATGCCTTTAAAAATGTTTTGTGGAATTTTCGAATACGCGCAATAGTGAGTGGCTATTACAAGTTAGTGATATCGAAATTGTAATAGTCACGCTTCCAAGCACCCTCTCTACGCTCTGGTACCCCCCCCTCCGGCAACCATGTGAACAGTCGTATTTAGTCTACCCTTGAAACCATTATTTCAAACTATTTTGAAATTATGCACTAAGTTATTCTAGATTTCCATTAAAGTTAAACTTTGAGACCTCTATGTAATCTGTTGTTGAGAAATTAGTAATGACAATGTAATCTAATTTTGTAGAAAAGGTGTGAGAGAGATATCTTGCTCTCTGGGTTAGGTACTTGTGAGTTATAATATATTCGCAAGAGTCTAAACATACAATGTGCACACCTAAAAAAAATATAGAATGTGTAGGTGTGTATCTCACCGGAAGCCGGACATTGAAGGGTATTAACTCTAGTTTTTGAATGTTATGTTTATCCACTGGCCTCCGCAAATTTTAAACTTGTTCGGATTTGATTTGATAATAGTGAGATTCAGATGCGTCCGATCTTTGGGATGCTAAGCAATAACATGTAACGAAGATGGAAGATATGCGTTTAAGTTTTTTTCATGAAAATGTTTTTAAAATATTATATAATAAATTCACATATAAATAATAGGATGCCTATTTTTCATGTTCTTTGAGACGTCTATAATTCCAGCATAGGTACTTAATTTTGCTAGAAACGTAAAAAAATGTGATAATCACGGTTGTAATGCCGAAGGGATGAAAAATCCAAATTGTGTATCATTTTTTGTGATTTATCACGATTCACACCTAAGGTAATTCAAACTCTAATAAAAATCATTCCAGAGTTAATCATAATAAATGTGCTTTCACGAGAAAAAAAATATTTTTTAATCATATATATTACATGAATGATATATATAATTAATATTTTCTAACAATGAATTAAATGCTGGTGTGTTGCTGATAGTAATAAATAAAGAATTAAAGACTATATAGAATATTATGGGTAAATAAGTAGGACAACCACTATAGTAAATAACAAAGAGGAGGTGGGCGGAATCTAAACCATAAATTAAAATATTAAATAAATAAATCTGTGACATGAACAAATTGAAAAAAGTGTAATCCGAGTCCTCCCTCATTATCATACTAAGTCAGGTGGAAAGTTAATAGGGGGTAGCAATATAAATAATAATTAAACAAAAAATAAAAATAAAAATTAATTCAAAGTGCTTTGTTTGTTTAACCTATAATTCCAAAAATATTTAAAGATAAAATATTTATTTATATTTTTTTTTTTAACACATCTTGTCTAATAATGAAATATTTCAAGACAAAGCTTACCTGTTACCTCCTGTTTGTCAACTAAAAACTATAAACAGCTCCAGGGAAATAATCTCTGGGGACATATATTATATTGGATTTCAGAAATAGGAACAGATTATTACATTTCTCGATTGTATATCTAGTTCATCTATAGCCTTATACCACTATTCATAGTAAAGGAAATAATAAGGTATGACACAGAACCAAGGCAAGGTGAGTTTATGAGAGTATTTTAATGTACTAAGGACTTCTTTGCTTCCAACGAGCCACGATCTTCAAGCAACCATACCCAATTATTACTTTCCACAACCATATTGTGTCGCGCTACGCTCGTCATCCATCAACCATCACTGGAATCTGCCATCATCTATAGCCTTTACCACTATTCAGAGCCTTGACGAGAGCAGAAAAAGAGTATCTTTGCAATGATAAAAGACACTATGTTTTTTAGATATAAAGGTCTTGCCGTGGAGAACTATATCTATAAACTTTTTCCTCTTATATAAATTATTTTCAATTGTTTAAAGAAAATTTTAATGTAAGACAGAGAGACAAGTTCCTTATCTTAACTTCCCTAAAATTATTTAAGATTATTATTTGTCATCTACCTTGGCACAAGGGTATCATGACAGTCGCAGGGCAAAGGGCCAGGGTTCAATTCCTCATCCAGAACCTAGGTAACAATTACTAGACTAGAATAGGTAAAGTGAAGCGTCATGTGAACTAAAAAGTAAGCCTAATTCTAAATACTAACAAGATCCTCAGTAATTTGAAAAGTCCGCATAGTCTTTAAATATATTAGCCGACTTCAATCTCCGACTCAACCTCTACTCGTAATCAGATTTCAACACTGGTTTCACAATCAAATATTATATATATATATATATACTATATACCTATACCTATATATATATATATATACCTAAAATACCTTTTAAATTGTATTAAATATATTATGTATATATCATTATAATCAAATATATATATAAAATATGTATATATATTTGTATATATAATTTATATATATATATATATATATATTTCAATATACAAGCTATTTACTATATAAATATATATTATATCATATATATATATATATATATATACTTATTATATATATATATAGTATATATATATATATAATAAATATATATATAATTATATATATAAATATATAATATATATATATATATATAATATATAGTATATACTATATATATTCAATAATATATAAATAGCTGTTAAGTTCTAAATATTATATATACACTACTATATAGTATAATACAATACTATCCTTCCAACGCCTATTAGTCCTTTATATAGGTGAGTGACGCATATTATATAGTATATGATATATATTATAATATGGATATATATATGCACTATATTATATATATAATATATATATAAATATATATATATATATATATATATATATATATATATATATATATATCATATATAAGTATATATATATATATATATACTATATATATATATATATATAGTAAATATATATATATATTATACTATATATATATATTATATACTATATACTATACATATATATATATATATATACTATATATTATTATATATCAATATATTATATATATACTATACTATACTATACAATATAGATATATATCATATATATACTACTAATATATATATATATATATCATATAGTATATAATATTATAACTCATAATATATCATATACTATATCCTATATCTATACCGTATATATATAAACTATAGCTTATATATATATATTATATTATATTATATATATATATATATATATAATATATATATATACATATTATTTATATATATATTATAATATATATTTAAGTATATACTATATATTATATATATATATATAATATAATATATATATTAATATGCTAATATATATATATATATATAGTATATATATATACTATATATATATCAAGTGATAATATATATATAATATATTTATTAATTAATATATAATTTATATTATATATCATAATATATTACTATTAATATACATATATATACTATTATATATTACTCTCTCTTAATATATTTGCATAGTATATATATATCATATATATACCTAATATATATATTACATATATATAATTATATATAACTAATATGATATATTATATTATATTACATTAACACTTATCATATTATTACTATTATATAAGTCTATCAATATATATATATAATTAATATATATATATCATTATACTATATATATTAATATATACTAATATAATATATTAATAATATATATATAGTATATATTAATATTATTTATAATATATTTTGTATATATTAATTATAATATGTATATATAATATATATATATATGATTATAACTTTTCGTTAGTATTAATATTTTATTATTATATCTTATACTATAATACTTATATAGTTTTTAATATATATATATATATATAATATACTATATATATATTATATTATAATATATATATATATATATATATATATATTATATATATATTAATATATTATATATATATAATACTAATATATATATATATACTAATACTATATATATATTATATATATATATATATATATATATATATATATTAATTAATTAATATTTATATTTATATAATTAATATATATATATATTACTATATATAGGTACTCTATATGATATAATATAATGTGGTTATATATGCTTAATTTATAATTATAATTATACTATTATTTATATAATATATATAATATAATATATATATATAGTATATATATATACTTATATATATATAATATATATATAACTATATATATATATATATATTAATACTATATATATATCATTATATTATATATATATAGTATATTATATATATATATATTAGCTATATATTTATATATATATATAATTATGCATGGTAATACGTTACTACCTAATCAGTATATATAGTATAGCTCATACAACCTATTACCGATAATGCCTATTGTAGTACATTTGTATGACATGAGTCAATATCAAGTATTACCTACAATACAATATATAAAAGATAACAATTCGAGAAATTATGAGTATATTATTGATAATAGTACTAAGCTATAGAATGAATAGTGAGCTCCAATTTATATATATATTATATATTCTTACTAAATACTTAAGATACATGTGATATAGGTTGATAGTAGTATATTATATGTATACTTTATATTAATATATACTATATCAATATAATATATATATATTATATCATTATTTTTGATATATTATTATAGTTATATAATAATATATAATTAATATATATATATTATAACTAGTATATATATATAATAAATATATACTATATATAATATATATATTAATTAGTATATAAATATGATTATATATATATATATTCATGTCAATATATATATGCATGCATATTATATAGAAATCCTCAAGTTTGTATTTTTCAATACTTATATATATATATAACTATGTGAGCCTCTATATTATATGCGTGATCTATCCTTTTTAAGTTTTACCAATAAGGTACTCATTTCGGGTGCTCGACAAGCGTGAAGAAAAACTCACTCATCCTTAACATATATTTACTTTTTAGTGAGTAATATTCATTCTTTTGGCTACATGATGAGTTGAGTTTTTCAAAAAAATTCCATAGAAATAAAAGTATAATTATATATATATATAAATATAGGTTTTAGAGCCTAAGTTTGCATGTATATTTGCGGTATATTCTGAATAAGAACTACGATCTAACTTAATACCCTACTTGTATACTATTATATATATATATATACCATACTATTATATATACTATATATCATATATATATATAAATATATATATATATAGTAATATATATTATATATATTATATATAATATTATTAATATAATATTAATATATATATATTATAATCTACTATATATATATATATAGTATATACATTAATTATCAGTCTAGTATATATATTAATATATCATATATATATATATATTAATATTAATATAATATATACTAATATATATATATATATACTATACTATAATATATATATTATATAATATATTATCATTATATATATATATTAATATCATATATTATATATATATATATATATATATTATACCTTACACCTAGGATATAATCTCTTCGCGGGGAGAATTACATTTCTCGGTATTTTTTCTATAATATATATAATAGTATATATATATATATATGTATACTAATATATAATAATTATACATATATATATATAGTTATAATATATAATACTATATATATATATATAGTATATACTATATATATATATAATAATTATACTAATATTAATATTTAATAATTATATATATATATATACTAATACATATTATTAATAGTGTAATAGATATTGAAAGAGCGTAGTATTGAGTATGCATGTAATATACTATTTAGTATATTCTTGCGGTAGATGCTCGCCTCACTTAAAAAAAGATTTGGAGGGCTCGCCTGTCATATGATAAATTAGCAGTGTCTTCATAAATTCCTTATTATAGTTTATGTTTCGTTTTTGTTGTTTCTGTTACTGATTTATATATTCATAACGATTACGTTAAATATTATTTTATGTGGTAACTTATTATATATAAGAAATAAAATAATATAGACAATACGTATAAAATAATCATTAATGCACTTGAGATATATAGGTTTCACAATTATTTTTTTTGTTATATAATACTATATCTCAAATTATATTGCTTATATAATTTATAATATAAATATAAATACATAATCTAATATTACTTCTCACATAATTTGTAAATATTTATAAATTATTTATTAGATAATTTGAAAGTGACCTTATGGTGATACCAACGCCACTATAGTATATAAATAAACGTGACAGTGTTCATATATATATATATATATATATATAGTATACCTATATATAGTAAATAACATTAAATAATATAATAATATAAGAAAGTACTTATAATTTACAAACTATACATAGCTTGTAATATAGTATTGTATTCATGTATCGCATATTAGAGTACATAGCTGCTAATATCTAATTCGCATTAACTATATATAAGTTATATATCAATTGCTAGTTATACTCAAAAACTAGGTTAATTATATCTGAGATTATAAATTTCTGTATTTTGTATAAAATTTTACAATAATTATACTAAGAATAATTAAATTATTTAGAAGAATTTTTAAAAATTATAGTAAAATACTCATCCTATAC
>JABUQX010061751.1:10000-27500 GCA_015478945.1 Trachelipus rathkii
ATATATATATATATATATATATATATATATATCTTATATATAGTATATATATTATATATTTTATGGAGTCAAACAATGTTAATATATATATATATATATAATATATATTATATTATATATATATATCTAATATAATATATATATATATATATATTATATAATATAATATATTATTATATATATATACTATATTATATATATAGTATTATATATATATATATATATTAATATATATTATATATATATATATATAGTATATATAAGGACCCTCCTTATCTGTTTTAAGACTCCGTCAGTTTTGATTTTTTTGTTGTTTTTTTTTTTTTTAATATTTTTATTTTTTTATTTTAAAAATAAATTTCAGTGGTGATGGACTGATTCAAAAGCGAAAATATTGTTAAATAATTATTTACAAATCACATTTATATACTAATCATGAATATCGATGTATTTCTGTAACGGTCGATGATACAGAAAAACCATTTATATTTTTAAAATCAGCTTATAAGTTTTTTAAAAAAATGTTAAAAAACAAAAAAAAACAAAAAAAATCTTTTTTTCATGTTTTTTTTTCTCGAAAAGTACGACACTTACAGGAAAAACAATTACATATTTGGGAATCAGCGTGTAAAGCTTATTACATAAATGAAAAAAAAATAATAAATAAACAAAAAGTTTAGCGGGCTCGAGCCGACGGGGACAGAGGGGGGGGACGTTTTTCCATACCCGTAGGGGAGGGGCGGAGGAAGCCCCCGCGACACCCAAATACCAAAGAGCGGGGTTCCGGAGACCCCTCCCCGGAGGGGGGGGAAAATAGTCCTACCCTGTCGTTCCGCACGGATGGCGCAGAGACCCGACTCCTGCTATCTTTGCGGTTTCCCTTTGGTATTTCTTTAGTTAAAAACAAAAAAAAAAAAATTTTTTTTTTTAAAAAATCACGGCGCCGTAAAACTAAACAGCTAACATAATATTTTTTAAAAAGATTTTTCACCCCTTAAATTAACTATTAGGATCATATAATATATATATATATAGAAAAAAAAACAAAAAAAAAATCAAAACTGACCGAGTCTTAAACATAACGAAGGCCTATAATACTATATATATATATATATATATTATATATAATATTATAACTATATATATATATATATATATATATATATATATATATAAATATATATATTATATATATATATATATATATATATATATATAATATATATATAATATGGTTAGGTTACGTTAGGTTAAATTTGGTTACGTTACGTTACGATAGGTTACATAGATTTAAATAAATAATTACGATTTGCTGTTTCTCTTTTATTATAAAATGTTTTCTTTTGACTTTTATCAAATTAAAATGTGTTCGGAACCATGCAATCAATATGGATAAAACTCATTCACACATAATTGACAAGATCCCAAAAAAGACTATGTACCAAGCTAACATAGTAGCTAGGTACTAACTAGGGTTGCCGAGCACCGGAATTTTGCTCACCGCAAAGCACCGTACCAGAGTGAATGCACCGCACACCGCACCGCACCGCACCGCACCAAAAGCCGTTTTTTTTTTGTCTCACCCCACAGCACCAAAAGTTTTTTTGTCTTCACCGCACCCCACAGCACCAAAAGTTGTTTTTGTCTCACCGCACCGCACCTCTATGTTTCAATGTGCACCTCGCTCCTCTCCGTACTGCACCACTCACAGCACAGCACCACTCCGCTTCTCTATAATTTTAAAATCCCACCGCACCGGGATAATGGAACTGTGTACCGCACAGCACCGAAATGAGCGAACCACACGCCATACCGAACCCGGTGCTTGTCGAACGATAGTACTAATCAAACTTTAAATGACAATATTAAATCTAAGATTGATAAATAACAACAAGATAACTGAAATAATAAATTAAATAGGTAGAAGTATGTATAGTTTTTTTTTTATATTATGCACCATTATTTATAGGTTGTGAAAGACAATAAAGTGTATTGAGCCATTAAGTTACACCAAAAGCTAAAACAAACAGGGTATGAAGTGTGAAAGTGTTAAGTACGAAAAAAAGGGTGTAACAAGAATGCTACATTTATGTGAACGTATGAAAAGAGATGACAACATAAATCAATGTACCGCTTTGCGAGATTTGAAAGATTTATTGAATAAAAACTTTTGAACGCAAAAATACTAAACATGTATAATTTAAGGTAATAACTGAAACTGTTTATGCATCTTATTGATGATGGTTTAGTGTGCTCACAAAGTGTCGCATTAACCACGCCAAAAGGAGAAGTGTTTATTTGCTTCTACAAAGGTGGGATGCTCTAACATATAATAGTAAATATAAAAATTTTAATGCGTGACCTGAAATTTTTTGAGAACCATTTTCAAACAATGCATGAAGTATTTTCATAGCGCTATTTCCTCCTTTTCGTATTAAATAATAAATAATCAGAAACATATCACATTATTTTGACTCACCCTGTACAGACACATATTAATTAATATGATTATTGCTATTCAAAGCGATTTACTAAAGAATTTTTTATTTTATTTTTCATTTTACGACTCACAAAACAGGATTCTAATATCAGCTGCACCATATCGTACAATGATTAATTAATATTTTAGCAGACTTATAAAAATTTGAAAATTAATTAAAAGTTAAATTAAAATGGAATAAACTTTCACAGCTTTAATTACTGCGATTAAAAAATTTAATATGAGGTTACACAATCCAGGGTACAATATAGTATATATATATATATATATATATATTATATATATATATAATATATATATTATATATATATATAAATAATAAAAATATATATATTTTATTTAATTATATATATTATATATATATATTATATATAATATATTATAAATATATATATTATATTAGTGATGCAGGTAACATCCGCATCCGCGAGCATTCCGCACTTTATCAAAGATCCGCATCGCGCTTGCCCAGCGAATGTTGCGGATAGTTATTGTTGATATTGATAAGAATTTTATAATAAAAAACTTAAGATCTGAACGCAAACTTGAATGAGAGACATGGGACTCGACTCGACTGTGTAATGATAACTCATGATCTCACAGCCTAAAGTTCATAATTTGAATCAACAGAGCCACATGACATTAGGGATGCCAAAAAAAATCAGTGACTCTACAGCTTCTGGTTCCATGTAAAAATACCATTAATCTCACCGCTAAGGAAGCATTTTGAAACATCTTCAAATGAATAAGGTCTAGAGAAAAGAATAAGATGTAAATAAAACTAGAGCTAGAAAAAACCTTTTGTTCTGTTGAAATTAATGACTTTCATACTATTTGCAACTTACTTAGATCGCCTTATAAAGCAAGTTGTTTGTAACAATATTATATAATACAAGTTAACTCATCACTTTGTGTTGCAGTTGATAAATTCATTTCCGAACAGCTATAATTCGCCACCCATTAAATGGAAAAAACGAAAATTACAGAACCAACAACTTTCTACAAGTAAAATCAATAACAGATTCACTGAAGAATTTCTACAGTCCAGTTAGTGATGAGAGGAAAACACATGATATACCAAAAGATGTATGTGCAATTGGATTTGAAAACTATCACCAAGAAAAACGACTAGATACAATGATGATCCTATCAGTTGGTGGAAAAATAAGCAAATAAATTACCCACGCTTAAGTAAACATGCAAGGAAAACCTGGCCTGTCCTCCAACTAGTGTTCCAAGTGAGGAGTATTTAGCAATTTGCTGGCTTTTATATGATGAAAAGAGAAAAAAACTCTCAGCACGGCGGAAAAAATTGATGTTTCTCTAGCACAACCTTCTTATATTTGAATTTCAATACTAGTACAAAAAAGTATATAATCCCTTGCAAAATCTTTTCATTAAGTCGGAGGTGGGGAAGGAAGTTGGTGTGTGCATTTAAGTTTGTCCCCAGTCCCGCACCTGGTAAACCCAAGATTATTAATAGATTGTGGCTAAACTCGAAATATAATATATATTACATTATATTATATATATATATATATATATATATATATATTATATATATATATATATATATTATATTATATATATAATATATATATATAATATATATATATATATATATATAATTATATATATATATTAATCATATTATATATTGTGACATCCGCAATCCGCATCCGCATCGCGGAGTTAAAATCAAACATCGGGAAAAATGACATCTGGCTGCATCACTCAAAATAATATTATATATATATATATATATAATAATATATATATATATATAATATATAATATATATATTATATATATATATATATATATATATAATATATTATATATATATTATATATATATAATATAATATAGATATACATATATATATAGATAAAACTAAAGAAGTACCCGCATGATATCTCGAAAACTAGATAGGTACAAGAAAAACTGATAACATATATGAATCAGCGTATGAAATTTGTATGGAAATGAAAAAAAAATTTATTTTTTTTTTTTATTTTTTTTTTATATCTCCAAAACTACAATTAGGTAGAAGAAAACTAAAACATATATGGAAATTCAGCTATAAATATTCTTTTAGGGCTCGAGCCGGCGGTTGGGACAGGGAGGACGTTTCCATACCCCGTAGGGGGGGCGGAGAACCCCGCGACACCCAAAATACCAAAGATCGGGGTTCGGAGACCCTCCCCGAGGTGGAGGAAATAGTCCAACCCCGTCGTCCCCAGGAGGCGAGAGACCCCGACTCTTTGCATCTTTGCGTTACCCTGGGTATTCTTTTAGTTAAAAAAAAAAAAAATCATTTTTCATACATATCATACGCTGATTCATAAAGATGTATAGTTTTCTTTGTTACCTATCTTAGTTTGGAGATAAACAAAAAAATTAAAACCAAGAAAAACGAATTTTTTTTCATTTTCCATGCAAATTCATACGCGATTCCATATATTGTTATCAGTTTTCTTGACATCTTAGTTTCGAGAATCATGCGGTAACGTTCTATTTCACATATATATATATATATATATATATAATTATATAGAATATATATATATATATTATTATATTATATTACATATATAATAATATATAATATATATATTTAATATAAATATATCGTATCATATATAGTACTATAGTATATGATAGGTAAAACGGCTAAGTTTCTTTGACATTCATTTCGAATATCGATATATATCTTTCTGATATATATTTAATAATATATATTAGTATATATATATATATAATATACCTATAGTAGTTTTTAGCTATAGATAATATAAATATATCCATAATATACCATGTGTATATTATAATCTCGTGCTCGTCTCATCTCCTTAGACTTCCATCTCCGGTTTATCTCCGAAACACCTAGTGAGACCTTATAAAAGCCGTTACGATTAGAACAGGCTCCACAGTTCTATCTAGTACGGATTCGTCATATTGCCGTAGGATCCATAAGACCATTAGTATTGTAGAGTTGTATTCCTGGACACTCTTCGATTTAGAGACCTAACCAACTCTTCTAACGAATCTCGTCTCCTTACTCTTCTACTATGGATTCACTTGAATGACCTATGACCTTAACCTATACGAGACACTCGATTGTCTATTATCTCAGCCCACATTTTCTGTCCACGCTAAAGTAAATAATTAATGAACCCGTTTCCATCTATGATATGATTTCATATTTACATAAAATCTAGGAAAAAAACCAAATCTAAAAACACTGATCATTGCTATAGCAAATCGAGCCAAGAATAGGTATTGTGTGAATGAGCCAGCAATTGAGATCTCTAATCTTTATAACAGTAAATATAATAATATTGAGGAGGCTATAATCACTTATAAACCTCTAGAATCTCTCGCAGAGTGAATTCTCAATCTCTACACAACTTTACCCAGAATCCTTTTACATGCATCTCGGACAACAAAATTCATTCGCCACTCAGAAACTAGCACTAAAATTATATAATAATACTATTTTCTTACTCACATAATATCTACAATAAGCTCATAACTCCTTACCCACTTCTCCTCTAACAAATTCAGTTATTATTCTTAGCGTTTGTTATATGTATATATTCAATATCTGTGACGCATAGTAATCTTAAAAGAGATGTACTAACTATAAACAACTCTTCTAACATCACTAATAGCTCAAAATAATAAATTTGTGTGACATCGTATAGAAACAAGCGACGAGTATCAATATGATCAATCATGTCACGTTACCCATCACTAGTCTTATTTATAAAATATTAAGATGAGGCGTTCTAATTCTGCTCGTGTTAGCTCTCCTTTCTCCCTCCTATATCTAACGTGCTGCCAAATATACGCATTTCTCAAAATAGTCATATAAGATATATTCACCGATTATATATCAAAACACACATATACATATATCTTCCACACAATGCAGCAGTGTCTCCTCTAATAGTTGTACCAGAATCTATAGCGGACTTTTATCGACGACTGTTAACTTTCGTACTCACGGACAAACTGAACACACTATCGAATCTCTTTATCTAACTGTATACGAACATTTGCTTCTAACTCCTCCTTTAAAACTCTTTTTTTTTAGTAAAGAGAACTCGTGCAACTCTTACCTTATAATCCATAGATAGTACTACTATAATTTCTCATTGTATTGATCTCATCTATAACCTGTCTGATATATATACTAATTATTCATAAACTATTAATGTATCATACGTATATTTAACGCTGATATAATAGTATTTAATACACACTTCCTTCATAATATCTAATAGTATTGATATCCAACTATCACCTTTTAGATCATTTGTATATATTTATATATATATATGCTTAATTCAACTCTATCTCTGACTAGAGAACACCCATATATTGGAAATCATCTGAATATACTCGGACTAGTGATCTTAATAATCGATGATCAATAATCTCGGAGAATGAAGCATTATAGCACAATATAGTGGCACTCTGCTAATAAATCGTATATATAAAAGAATACATAGTATTAAGGAATTTATGAACACGATGTTAGATATATAGAATATGATTGAACTTCTCATGAGAGTGAGATGCAACTTAAATAAAAATATGATTAGTATTATATTTAGATTATAAGTAGTGTACTGATTTTAGATATATAGAGTTAGATCATAGTTAGAAATTATAGAATATTTAATAAACCTCGGAGAATGGAGACACTTTATCTAATGGCCTTCTTATATTAATCTAGTTTATATATTAACAATAGACACAAAATTTTTAAGAAAATAGCTACAATTTTTTTTTAATTCTGTAACGAAAAGATTCATAACCAAACTAAGGGGGCATAAGTTAATATAATCATCATATTCTTATAAAACACTACTTGAAATGAGTTAGTAGTTAATTTTACAAGCTTATAATATATATGAATTATATATATATATTATTAATATTAATAATTAATATAATATATATATATTATATAATATATAATATATTATTAATTATTAAGACATTATCATATAATATTTACTCTAATCCAACTATATAGAGTCAGCTAGTGTACTTTCACAAGCACATCATGTAACTAGCACACACAAATTATCAGGCAGCACCCACGAGAGAAAATATATCAAGACTAATATATATTAGGGAGTTTCTGACTCCAGCGTGAACATGTTCAAGAGAGTAGGCGGAGTGTATTTTTAGTTGGTCTTCCTGATCTATTAGTTCGTCTCTTCGAAAAGCTGCTAAGAACTGCTTTATGATATTATGTCGAATATGTTATTATTAAAACTAGTGTATGACGTGTATATAGTAGTCACATTCCTAATTACCACGCTGCCTTTTCACAAGGCGTAAGAAGCTAATTTGTAGGATAGGGTAGATTATGGTATTATGAATAGTAAGGTTGATCTTAGTGGTATTGTGTTATGGTCATGTTAATAGTAATTAGTGTGTTATATAGACGAATTTAAGTGTAATAGACACTATTATGCATAGTAATAAATCTGTACCAATAACGTAATATATATTACACGGCACCAAAAATCTTCGTTCTTAAGGCTAGCTCTAGAAGGGCTCCGATGTTCGCACTTCAGATGGACATGAAGTCGCAAAGCGACGTGTTCGAATATCTACCGTAGTGACAGGGGGATAATGTAAACCCCACTATGGACACTCAATATCTAAAGAGCGGGGTTTCCGAGAAGACCCCGTTCAACGGGAGGGGGTAAATAATTAAGCCACCCTTCGTTCTCACCGTAAGAAGGCGAGAACCTCGACTTCCTGCCATATACGGTGAGGGCTAGTAGTGTATTACTACCCTTTGAGTAGTACCACATAGTTTAAAATTTATTATTTTTTCATTAAATTAACAAATATATATATAATATATATATAATATAATATATAATATTTGTACACATACCAAAATGCTCTTTCAAAACATTTTTAAATACATTGTCTGATGCTACTTTTTTTCCTTAGAGAGTGCTGCCTGTTCTCTAGTATATTTTAAAATATATTATATATTATACTAAAATAGATTATCGTGTATATAATAAAGTTTTTTTTTCAAAACATATTTTTAATATATATACATACCACAGTTATATATTATCTCGTATATATATATTTATATATAATATATATATATATATTAAGAAATAGAAGGATATAGAAAGATTGATATAGTAATTCAAAGGAAATTTACCTCCTTAAACTGAATAATAATTTTAACTTAATTTTTTGAGTTTGAACACGTGAACAGGTTGAACTCAATTTTGAAAGTGAAGAAAACGTGGTGATGTTTCGCTAGTGAACTTTTTACGATTACGGCTAATAATAACAAAATAAAAAATCCACTAAAACATTGTATTACAACTTAAATCTAAATATTAAATGAATGAATATTAAATAGAAGAAATATATGTGGAAGTGGAAGTATATAAGAGTTTTTATAGAACCACTCGCAATGCGAGCTCGTGATACTCTCCATAAAATGAAAATTCATGGCGCAACAAAGACTATAATACTTAGGAAATGAAAAATGTTCTTAGCCTAACTCTTTAGAACAAAGCCTAGTTGAATTATTGAAAATTGTTTGAAATTTAAAATTTGACGTTTAAGAGAATATAATTTGGAAATAACCTATATATGTATAGATATACATGTATTATATGAAAATATTTTGTAAACATTTTATAGGGTCTGTGAAAATATTGTTTGAACTGAATCAAACAATGTTTCCTATTTGATGTGAATTTTTATGTAATTCATAACTTGTTCTTGTTCAAATGCTATAAAATAGACTCCTTTTCTAAGTATTTTCTGTTTGCCAAATGGCACATTGACATCAATAACTTTTACAAGTTAACTAAAGAAATTTCTTAGGCCTTTATCTGGCATTTCACGTTTATAAAGACAAGGATATTGGAGACATACAGTAAGAAGCCACATAGGCCTAAAATTGAGACTCAGGGAACTAATGAATTAGTCCGCTTCATGGCAGTCACAGATATTTTTTACCCAATAGAAACTACACTTGCAAAATATGTAATTGTATTAGAGAAGACCTAATGTAGCATGCAAATGGCACCTCAGTAAGGAATAATGATGGATTTATAAAGATTTAAAATGATCTTAAATTCTTCAGAGAACATTAGAAATAAAGATGGTAAAAAGTCACATGGGTCTATCGAGATTGTCCCAGTCAAGCTAATAGAACCAATCCAGGGTTCACACTTTCTGGAAAGTCAGGGAAAGTCAGGGGAAAAAAAATTGGTCAGGGAAAGTCAGGGAAACGTTTTAAAATATGCTGAAAGTCAGGGAAATTCCACAAAAGTCATGAAAGTAAAAAAAATTAAATTTCCAACATATTGAAGAATGATCCATGGACCATGTTACATATTTTTGATATATTTTTTTTTCCTTACTGTATAATTGTGGAATGAGAGATGTATTTGATAAGTGAATGAAAAGGATGGGCGAGGAATGACATTCCATAAATCTACTTCTATCCTGTTTCTTTCTATTTTTAGTTCACTATTACCTACTATTCTTCCTATTCTGTTCGTAGAAGTTGTTCCAAGTTCATCCTTCCGATGAAGGTGATTGGTATATGGATGAGTTTTAGATGTATGACTTATGACTTAATTTTATATCTTTTTCTTTTTAGGGATTTATTCTTTTTGAGTTGTATAAAACTTTTTGAGTTTGACAAAGGGATTTTTTGATTTTTGTGCAGTTTGAACAGTATTATTATTTTTTTATAAATGACTTCAAGCAAAAAAAAATCTTTAACTTTAACGACCAGTGGTTGGACCTCAAACTGAACCTTGGTTCATTTCTGTTCACAGATTTACAATGTCTCGTACTTAATATTATGGAAAGATTTCTTAAGTCCAGTAAAAGGCCTGCTTCAACCAAACAACTAAGCTTTTTGCATTAGATTTACATGACAAACTTGAATGCCAGACTGTGCAAATCAAAATGACAGAAAGGATATTAGAAAGATATCCTCTGAAGTACAAGCCTGTCCAATGGCTCTCATCATTGGATCCTAGTATAATTTTTAATCAGCCAGAACAAGAGAAACAAAGATTTGCTTTATTGCTAGAGGCATTTGTACACCAATAACCAAATCACAGATTCTGTGGCTGAGAAAGAAAAAGCACTATACCCTACTTTGCAGTGAGCTCATTCTTCCCTTGAATTAAAATTCAAAATATTTGGATGGTGATTGTCTTCTAAGAGACTGATAGTTTTTTTTTCTTCTATAGACGCTGAGATATCCCATAGTATTAGGATAAGTAAATAGTGTTGATTTAGGATTGTAGTGCGTGCAGCAGAGGTAGTAAGCATAGGATAGGAGTTCGTGGATGAAGGTAGAGAAATAAAAGGCAATGAGACTGATTGAAGTCAATAAAATAGAAAAGTTAGGAAAGTTATTTCATAGATACTTAGTATATGTTAGGTCTGAATAGTTTTGTTTGACCTTAAAGTGCAAATTTGGATTGAACCATCTCAAAGAGTCCAAACAGAAGAAAAAGAGAGAATAAAAAGGTTTTGAAAAAAAGAATATTATCCATACAGATCTATAAACTTTGAAGAGCAGAGAAAATGTTAAAACTGAAGGCTTTAACAGAAGAAGCCGCTATTAAAATCAAAAATTCAAAATGCTGAGAAGAAAAAGTTAATCTTAAATCTCCCCATTTTAGAACTTTTTGTGATTACAGTGGACGCTATTCACTTTGCTAAATAGTAAGGCTTTTAATTTATTTTTCTTTTGTATTTAAATAAAACTGTTTCTTTTGAAAATAAAAAAAAGGATTTTCTTTGGACGGCTATGGGGTAAGGTATTAGGCTTATTACTAAAAAAAAATATTTTTTTTATTCATCATGATGATGAACAATTTCTAAAGTAAGTTTTCAATAATTTAATGTATGAACTGAGTAAATAGGCTGCAATAATAATTAATAGATATTTTATACACCAAAAATAACGAACACGCTGGTCAGGGAAAATTTGCAGATTTGGTCAGGGAAAGTCAGGGAAAGTCAGGGAAATCAAATTCAAAATTTTAGTGTGAACCCTGCAAATCACCAAACATGCTCATGTAAATCTACAAAGCACCTTAGGGCTTGTCAATAACTTACATAGTATACACAGAGTCTACAACGAAAGAAAAAAACTATAGCTAAAGTACATGCTAACCACACTACATGTTTTAATAACTTTGTTCGTAATTATTGAGAATTCACCAGTCCAAAGTGGACAAAGATTATTAAACATACAAACATTTAATGTAAAAAAATATCAATAAATTACTTGAAGTTTTGTTTACAGATTTGGGTACATTTTAAGCTTATATTTTGAATAAAAATATTAAATAAGACTGAAAATCATAATAATTAGGCTTTTTTTTTTCTTTCACATAGGGATGAGGAATCAGTGTTAAAATGTGTTTCAGATTATTGATACATGGATATCATTATTTTTTTATTTTATTTTTTTTTCACAATTATTAATCAATTTTATAGACAAAATATAATTAATTTTTAAAAAAATTAATAACTTTTACAAGAATAAATTTTTTTTATATATTTAAGATATAAAATATATTATATATATATATATATAGCGTCGGGCGGGGTGACCGGCCCGCCTCTTTAGGAGGAGGAGAAAAAAAAAAAAAAAAAAAAAAAAAAAAAAAAAAAAAAAAAAAAAAAATTCGCTCATTTTATAGCCACGCGGTAGTACTACAAGTTTTCTAAAATTAGAACGGTTTATTCTAGGAAAGTATTTTATATTTTTAAAAAAATGTTAGGGAAATTAGGTACAAAATTTCCTCTCAATAGAACTTCATTTTGAAAAATGTGATTTTTTTAACTTCGTTTATTAAAATGGAAAAATTGTTGGATCGATTTTAATTATTTTTTCAGTGGAAACATCGGAGTATGTTAGCCTTTAACTTGGCCCTGGTTTCCAATTTTGATCCAAGCAGTATTAGTGGCAAAAAAACGGGGCCTAACTAGGTCCGATTCACCCCGCCGTAGTAAAATTGATGGAGGGGTGGCTCGGACCACAATGTTTTTGTATTTTATCGTGAACATTTCATTTACATTGCATATAGTAAATTTATTATGTATTAATTAATTTAAATGTAATTAAAAAGTTACTTTATATTAGTGAAATTTTTTTTAAAAAAATGAAATTTTAATAAAAAAAAACGAGTTTCAACAAAGTGTCAAATTTTGGGCGGAGAGGGGTGAGTCGGACCAACTTATTTATATTCGTATTTTATTTATCATTATTGAATTTTACTTTACTTATTTACGAATTTAATATGATAAATAATTATTATATTAAGTAAAAATTAAAATATAAAATTGAAAATTAATACGAAAAGACGAATTTAAACACAGATGGTCCGAGTCACCCTCAATGGTGGTCCGCTTCACCCCTCCAGGGTCAGGCTGACTGAGCTTTATCAAAACTTTAATAAAACTTTTATTATTTGAATTCAGTTATTATTTTTGTGTGTTGATAAAATTACGATATAGGGTCGTGATTTACAAAAAAAAAAAATTCCAAAAAGTGCATTAGGGTGAGAATCGGGAGACCAAGTTATACTCTAAAGGGGTCCACGTCCCCCGCCCGACGCTTATTATATATAATATATATATATATATATATATTATTATATTATATATTATATATAATATATTATATATATATATATATATATAATATATATATATATATATATATATTAGGGATGCAACGGATCTCCGGTATCAGTATTAGTGGTATCGATCAATTTTTTAAGTATCAGTATCTGAAATTTTATGAGTTGTAGTAGTATCAGTAAAATTTTGCTGATACCTTTTCGATACCAATTTACATAGTCTTTAAATTATTATTATATATATTATATAATATATTATTATAGTATATATATTATATATATATATATATATATATATATTATATATATATATATATATATTATATATATATATATATATATATATATATATATATATATATATACAGTAGCTATATAATTAAAATTATTGTACTTCAATCCAATGTTAAAATTTTTGGAATATCTTGTATGTGTGTGCACACTACTTTTTGCGGGAAATATTGCCCCCAAAACTTAAAACAAATTTAATTTTTCTTGCTAGGTAACAAAAATTTATTTTTATCATCACAAATATTTTTAGTATTTATCATGTTAAAAAAAATTTGAAGAAAAACGCCTAATATTTTTTATAAAAATTATTTAATTACGTTAAGTGGTAAAAAAAAAAAATTGAAAGAAAACTCTTAATATTTTTATAAAAATTATTTAATTACATTATTTTTAAAAATACCATAAAGAGTATAATAAAAATTAAAAAAAAAATTAGAAATTTATTTATGAACCAGTCACAATATTTCTTACATTTTGACGTAAGAAAATGTAGCGTGGCTTTCTTTCAAAAACAGTCGTTGAAAATTCTGAAGAGCATATTCGCAATTTGTCTGATAATATCCTGATCTATCTGACCTAGACCGTTTTCTCTTTTGTCATTTGTGCTTACGCTCCGTAAGATATACTTACACAGTTTTAGCACGAATTTTGTGCAAAAACGACTGCGATTTCTTTGAAGTTTACATTTGTTTACAAACAATTGGAATCGGCAGTTGCAATGAGGCCCATTGATTTGGAATAAATAGAAATAAAAATATAACAAATAGTTTATATGACAAATAATTGATCTACTATTGTGATAGCGAGTTTATTTGGAAGAAATAATATTTAAAGCTGATTTTATTGAATGAAACATTCATCAATTCAAGTGGGCCTACCTCATCGCCATATTATTTGTTTATATTTTTGCGTAAGCACATCTTAAACTCGGCATTTCTTACAATTTTGTCCTAAGTTTAACAAAAATATGCAAACTCGTGTAATTCTTACGTTTCATAAGCACAAATGCAAAAACGAAAGACATTTTCATTTTTGCATTTGTGCTTACGAAACTTGTCAAACTATGCGCATAATCGTAACAAATGTCAGATTTAGAATATGCTTACGCCAAAAAGTAACATAATATAGCAGCGTGGTAGGCCTGTTTCAATTAATAAATTTTCCATTCAATAAAATAAACTTTAAATATAATTTGTTCCAAATGTCTAAGCTCCATCATAATAGTTGATCAATTATTTGTAATATAAACCATTTGTTATATTTTATTTGTTTATTCTAAATCGATGAGCTCCATCACAATAGCTGATTCCAATTGTTTGTAAAGAAAAGTAAATTTCATAAGATATGGTGATCGTTTTTACATGAAATTTGTGCTAAAACTGTGCAAGCATTCCTTACCTAGCGTAAGCACAAATGACGAGAGCAAAAATGGTATATATATATATATATATATATATATATATATATATATATATACTATATATATATATATACTTATATATATATTATATATATAATATATATAATATATATATATATTATATATAATATATATATATATATATATATATATATATATATATATATATATATATATATGGTTCTCCTACTGACAAACCTTTCTGTCCCCTTGCCAAAAACATCTCTAACAACTGTAAATCTGTTTCCTCCCCCTCTTGGATTTAATGGTTCTGTTGCTAATTCTCCAACTGCAAAGCCCAATCTCTTCAGCCTCCTATTTTCCTCTTAACTCAATCCTGGTGATTCTGGCAATTCCTCCTCCTCCTCCTCCTCCTCTCCTCCTCCTCCTCCTCCTCCTCCTCCTCCTCCTCCTCTCTGGTATCCTATGCCTTTGCCTGTGATTACATTTGATCAGATCATGGGCTTCTGAAATCTATGAACGTTAGGAAGGTGGATAGCATTCCTCCCAGAGTTTTGAGGGAGTGTGCTTCCGTGGTGAACCTGCCCCTTGTTCAACTTAATTCTCTGTCTTAATACTAACACTTTCCCTCAGTGTTGAAAAACATGTCCAACCTATTCTGAAAAAAGGAAGCCGCTCTGATCCTTCTAACTATCACCCTATAGCTCTCACTTGTATTCTAAGATCTTTGAAACCCTTCTCACTCTCATTTCTAGATTCATCGTGGAATCCTCATTTCACTTCCTTCTGATCGCCAGTACGGCTTTCAGCGCTCTAGGTCTACTACCGATATAGCCTACTTTCCTATCTTAGTACTGATTTATGTTTTTCCGCCCTTAGGAACTACGGGGAGACTTGCAAGGTGGCACTTGACATATCCAAAGTATTTGCCCAGGTATGGCACACGTCACTGCTATACAAGCTCCCTTGGGTTTCCTCCTCCTCTTTGCTTACTTATGTCTAGTTTTCTTTCAAATCGCTCAATATTGGCTATTGTTGACGGGGCAACTTCTTTTTCTTTTCTGATCAATAGTTGGTGTTCCTCAGGGTTTCTCAGGATTTCTTACTTTATTCCTACTTTTCATTAATGATCTTCTCGACCCAAATTCTAACTCTATCCACTCGTATGCCGATGACTGACTCCTTCATCTTCAACTCATTTCAATTCTGCTCCCTCTTTTACTTCTAGAATTGCCTCTCGTCTTAATCTTTGCGATTCTACCTATTCTCACTGATCTGGATAGAATTTGCGGGTTGGGTCATCTCAACCTTGTAATAATGTCTAATTCTTTTATAAATACCAAATCTTCTTCACGCATAATCTCGTCGTTAACTAAGACACCTTCCAACTTTCCTATCTCTTTTGACGGTTCCTTTGTATCTCCTGTTGACAAAATAAACATCCTTGACCTTAACTTAAACAAAGTAAACAAAAAAATGTCTTGGAAATCTCACATCACTAATGATTTCCTTCAAAGATGTCTCCTACAACCTAACTAACTAACTAGCAATTATAGGGTTAATCGAGCTTACCAACAACACTGTGTTACTTAAACATATCATCGTGCGCATGTCTTCTTAGACATAGGGGAGCTCTGGTTTCACAAGGCTTTTAGATAGGGTTGAGTCAAAGGCCAAAAGGCTTATAAACTGTTCTCTACTTTCCACTTCACTTTATCTTTGCGTTGTGATGTTGGTGTTTTATCTCTTCTCTATAGGTACCGCAGTGGCAGGTGCTCGAGGGAACATCATTCTTGTACCACTACCTTTATGACGTTCTCATAACACAAGGGCTGCTGTGTCTGTGCATGAATTTGTGTTGATATTGGTAACTAATTCCTAAATTCTCTTCAACTCTAACCTCATCCACCATTCTTTCATTGTTAATTAATACTAAGTCTTAAGTGCATCATGTCTTGTTGGTTCATGGATCATCTGGCTCAAAAAGTTGTCTAGTAATTCAGTGTTTAATTTATGTGTGGCTCTAGAGGTATTTTTGTTGATGTGGGGGGTGAATGTTAAATTGTTAAGTATACACAGTAAAGCTGCATCTGCTTAACAAATCTTATCATAACGGGACCGCGAAGGACCCTCACTATGGCATCTCGTCAATATGAG
This sequence comes from Trachelipus rathkii, assembly GCA_015478945.1. Classification (NCBI taxonomy): domain Eukaryota; kingdom Metazoa; phylum Arthropoda; class Malacostraca; order Isopoda; family Trachelipodidae; genus Trachelipus; species Trachelipus rathkii. Next base: position 27,018 of record JABUQX010061751.1, read on the forward strand.
GTTCATCCCTTGGCCCAGGTGGGCTACAACCATACCCCCTCACAAAACCCCGACATTCACTCCTATTATGCACATTTCTTCTTGTCTCTGCCAAACTAACATTTCTTTCCTCCAGGCATTCCTTTACTGACTCAATCCACTTTTTCTTCTGTCTCCCAGCCGGTAGATTTCCACCACACTCACCACTATACATCCGTTTAACCAACCGACTATCTTCTATCTTTTCCACATAACCAAACCATCTCAACGTACTTTCATTTATTCTCTCATTTATCCCTTTCTTCACACCACACAACTCTCTAATACGTTCATTCCCAATTTTATCAATTCTTCTCACACCTGACACACCCCTAAGATTGTTCATCTGAACACATTGTACATTAGATCAACACCTCTTATTCCAGACCATAGTCTCACTACTATACATTTACACTGGTAACAACATACCTTCATGTTAGACCCTAGCACACTCAAGACTTGGTC
>JABUQX010061751.1:32500-75000 GCA_015478945.1 Trachelipus rathkii
AATTCAAATCATTAATCATTAAAATTTTTGACACTTTTATTTATCCTTCACAAGAGTAAAAGAAAATTATATATGGTAATGGAAATTGTCATGCATTGTTTATTATTGACTTTCTAGCTTACTTAAATGTGAAACCTACATTTATAGATAAGTAGAAAGCTTCTCGTCATTAATTTTTTGGGGAAGACAGTGATTCAGGTCGTTATTAGATTGATTGTAACATACCTTTAATCATCAGAACTTTAGCAAACTATATGATAAGTTATCCCATGCAAGACTGATGCAAAAGTATGCAAAAGGTAGAGTGGTATGTGGTTGGATTAAAGATATGCTGAAGAATAGAAGGCAGTGTCTCCATTGAATGGCAATGTCATCATGTGAAATGTTGAAGAGTGGTGTCCCACAAGGTTCAGTGTTTGGGGCACTATATTGTTCCTCATATATATATAAATGATCTAGACCAGGGCTTAATTGTAAGGTTTCTAAGTTTGCAGATACCAAGGTGCCTACCTCTACAAGGAATAATGATGGATGTATAAAGATTCAAAATGATCTAGATAGACTTCTTGGGTGAGCAATGTCTTTAAATTGTGAAAATTGTAAGGTTTTTCATGTTGCTTAATTGAAAGATTTAACTCTGAATTTAACAGGGATTGACATGAGACTGAGGACCAAGAGAAAGCTTTGGATGAGATTATAAGCAGTAATCAGAAAGGGACTAATCAGTGTTTGAAAACGAGAAGTAGAGCTAATAAAAGATGTTAGGTATAATAAATCACCTGTTCACAAGAGCATGGATGTATAAGTAAGCTGTAAACAGCTATGTTAGGCCAGTATTGGAGTATTGTGCACAAGTATATGGGTTCAATTATTTAAGAAAAGACATAGATATGCTGGAGATGATGCAACATAGAGCAACAAGGATGATTTCTGGCTTTGAAAGTAAGAGCTATGAGGAAAACCTGAAGGAGTTTGAAATTTTTTCTGTAGAAATGCAATCTCTTAGAGGGGATATGATATTAATTTATAATATTTAAACATCTTTCAATAATACTGAGAGTTGAGACCAATAAATTCTTTATAGTAGACCACTTAATGGAGACCAGGGTGCATAATAAAGTTGAGAGAGAAGTCGGGCCATCTTGATATAAGAAAATACTCATTTCAGTAATTGGGTTTTTAATTTTTGGAATGGTTTGCTGCGGATGTTGTTGATCGGGATTCACTTGCAACATTTAAGAATGAACTGAATATATGTATGGATAGTCTGGATATCATATAGTGTATCATAGCTAAGTATAATTGGCAGATTTGTAGTTAGTCTTTTATTGGTGAGCATTTTTAACTCCCTTATTTTCTCTATTCTTCTTATGTCTTTAATACGTATGTTATTTAATGGTTAGCTTAATCATCACTATTTTTTTTTTTTTTTTACTAATGTAGATAAAAAATTTACCCTTTTATATTTAACTTTTAACTGTTTTATCTCTTTTGTTTTGGTTCTTGTGTGATATTTTGATAATGCAGTTTTCTCACCAATTTATTTATTGATAGAGCTTTGTAATCAAAGGTAAAATTATTTTTACAGGTAATATTGATAAAATATAAGTTTCATTCAGCTTGATAGGAATATTAAATTTTTTAGTTAAGATTAGTTAGATAGTTGAATATAATACATTTTTTATGATCATAGTTCTAATTTTCAATGAATTAATTATTATTATTATTATAATGGGCAACAAAAATTTTTTTTTGGATTTTCTTAACTTCATTAGTGTAATCTTACATTTTTCCATAAAAATGGTATACTTACATCATTCCATTTTCCCTTTCACATTTTTCTAAAGTTCTGTTAACAATAGGTAGAAGTCTTCGGAAGAAATGATGTCTGTCTGGTTTTGCCCTTGTACCCGGGCCTTTTATTTTAGCATATTCTTTACAAGATTTCTAAATTGATGGATGAATACCTGGCAGGTGGTTCGGTGTGAAGAGTATCATGCGGTGACTTCTGAGATCTTTTTCTTTTGGCTTTTGGCTTTTGAGTTCCGGAGCTTACCTATGCACAGACTAGCAGTAATCCGTAAGCATAGATTCATTGTTGGAGAAGACTCCTTTGCAGTAGTCTTGACCCTTGAAGTTCTGCCTTCTCATAAGACAGGTCAAGGTCTCAAATGAGATCAATTCCAGTTGACTCAATCAGTGGGGAGTATCATCGTTTACCTCAAAATCTGGGTCATGGGATGTGGAAGGCTTGTTGGGTTCTTCTTCCACACTGTCTTCATTTTCTACTTCAAGCTCATAATGTTGAGGTGGAGTATGAACTGGTAGACTATTGAATAGCAGATGGAAGATTCAGGTTTTCAACTGTTCCTCTTTTCTTCCTTGACAGTCCTGCCATTATAGGTGGAATCAAGCAGAAGTAGCAGTCATCTGTATGGTTTGTAGGCTCCTGCCAAACCATAGGCATAGAAAAAGCTATACATAGTGTTTTATTTTTCAGCCATTCTCATAGTATAAATGAACAAGAGTTGCAACATATATGTGGAGCCCATGACTTATCCTAGTCCCTTACTTCATACCAAAATAATACTGATATGCAATCTTACACATTTTGGTGGCATTTTGATATAGCAAACTTTGCACCTCAAAACCACTCCAAAACCAGAAATTTTGAAAAAAAATTAAACAAACAATATGAAACTCGCAGTCACATTAACAGTTATAATGTTTATAACCTACAAATATCTGGAGAACATTCTGTTATGTCAGTTGAGAGGTATGACATCACCCAAAAACAAAATTTCCCCCTTACTACAAATGCAGACTCTTAAAAAATTACATGTCACTATATCCAAAGTGTAAAACAGAGGTAACAAAGAGTAGCTCTACAAACAACTACAAACAAACAAAAAGATACTCACTGGTTTCTAGAAGAATCCCAGAATCCCTGAGATTGTCAACAAATAATAACTTCTTTCTTGTAAAATAATGACTGCTTTTCCTTACTAGTTACTCTTTTGTAACTATGGTTAAATGCTTATATATTTGTATTTAAACGATATGATGAATAATGTACATAAAGCCCAATTCCCAAGAATTCTTGAGGGGCGGACTTTTTAAATTTTCGGTTCCAGTTCCAAAAAAACAACTCAATTAAATGTACGGCTTTACTTAAACCTTTCCCTATTTCCAGTTCCAATACCACTTAATACCCTTTTATGCACATTAACTTTAAACATAAACTCTTAATATTTTAGTGCTTATACACTGGAATAAAAAAGAATAATAAATAATACATTCACTAAATCACAACACTACATATAAATAAATAAAAGCACTTTCCTGACGTCACATAACACAAAATTTTTAAAAAACTAAACAAAAAGGGTAATTAATCCTCTTCATCTTTCCTTCATTGAAACATCCATCAAACATCTTCGTCCTTCAACAAACCATTCAGACCTAAAAAACAAAAAAATCATCAATCTTATACCTTTCTCTCCCCCAGGGCTGCGAAGCCGGCAAATTTTTTTCCGGCTCCGACTCCGGCTCCAGCATTTTAAAATTACCCGGCTCCGACTCCGGCTCCGCCTCCAGCATTTTAAAATTGCTCGGCTCCGACTCCGGCTCTGGCATTTTTAAGATTGTTCGGGCTCCGGCTGCCTGACTCTAGTTCTAATTCTTTTCCATTTACCAAATATAGAATCATTAATTTCTGTACAAAATTTTATGGCTTTAGAAAAAAAAACAGGAAAACCCGACTGTTTATTCACTTCGAATAAAAACTTAGAAAATTATTTTATAGTAAATAAGAATTTTAAAGAATTACAGAAAAAGAATTAATTCACTTCTTTCCTAATTTTAATCAATTCCTCTTCGACGATGAACGCCTGAAACATTTACGTATAATAATTTAACTAAAAAGTTTTTTATTTTTTTAAAAACGGAAAATTTTATATTTTACTTTTCAACTAAAGTTTTAAAAATATTTCCTCTTTTGAATAATGAGCTGCCTGAAAGTATGTAATTAATTTTATTAAAAACATTTTTTCAATTTAAAAAAAAATAATATAATTCACTTTCTTCCTAATTTTAAAATAATTTCTTTTTGAAATGCCCTACAAATGCCTGTCCAATTACTTCCACAACAAGTTTATTAAGGATCATACTTCCTTAATAAAATCCTCCTTCAGCGATCTCTAAGATCTCAATTTTATTACTTTTTTAAGACAGAAAATAAGCTCTCAAACTCACTTGACTAGGAGAAAAGCTGTAATTTGTGTAAGCCGGCATCTTTGAAATTTTTAGATAGTAGTGATTTCCTCTTTAATTACTGTTTAATCTTTGATTCTCGGTTGATTTTTATTATTTCATCAATGCCTTGTGGAATTTTAAATTGTACTTTTTTCTAGAGGATTTTAGGTTAAGGTCTTTTACTGTTAGATTGTTTTTTCAGTCGCTTTCTGCATGCTCCAATTGGTCTAATTTTACCTCTTCATCTCTACAAGATACCAGACAAAGGAGGATTCTGAACTGCTGACTATTCTGACTCGAGCCCCAGATTTCTCGATAGTATTATTCTTTAAATCCTAGTTCACAAAGAACATTCCTAGCTTTTTTTTAATATCAGAATTCTTTCGTTCTGAGGAAGACACTGAACTGTGGACAAACAAGATGGCCGACAAATATTATTTGGTTTTCAGTTCACATTCTTTCCCTTCTTTCTAGGAATTTATGTATATTGAATTTATGTATTTTGATAAAATCCATTCTCTATAAAAACAAAAATTCTGCAGTCAAGACTACTGATTTGAATGTTTTTTGAATGCTAGTATTTGTTACCACAGACTATCGGAGAGAGAAAGTTCAGGAGTACAGGCAGCATATACCTAATATGGGTCTTAGTTTGCAAAAATCTGCGAAGCAGACCTCTACACTGTAAGTACTTTACCCTGTCTCTTTTCAAAGATTCAAACTTTTCCACAGCTAACGCTTTAGACCTTCCATTAATATTTGGGACATTGGCGGCGTTGCTTTTGCTGTTTTGTTTCGGCGTTGCTTATAAGAATTTAACTGCATAGTAATTGCGGAGACAATCACGCGCTGCTAACATAAGGTATGAACTCAACACTTCATGTGTGCAATGATAATGTCATCGGAACATAGTTTTATCATGGTTTGATCAAGTTCATTCTTCTGAAAACAACTCTTTCGTTCCCTTCGTTTGACATTGCATAAAATCAATATCACAATTTACCAGCTTCCTGTTCCTCATTCCCATTGTCCTTATTTAATTTCAATCGTACTGATCAAGTTTGATGCGCTATCCGTAACTAAACTAAATCCTTTGCCTCTTAATTAAATTTTCGAGTTTTTTTTAAAAACAATGTCCTTTCTTCCAATCTATTTTTTAACATCTTTCTTCGGATATGGAGTTTCTGTTCGTTGGTCAAATTATTGTGACGTCTATTAATGTGCTGTTTCACTTTGGTGTCATCTTTGTGAGATCAGGTCAACGGTACACAAGGTAGACAGAGTCTAGTATATAAAATTTGATATATAGTGACCATCCAGTGCGTGGTTTCATGGGTGGTTGAGCAAAGGACAACTGCGATGATATAGTTAAGGTATCGACATCACGAAGCGTGTGATGCGTATTCAACATTAGACTTATGAAGTTCCTTCTGCAATTTTTAAGTTAAGATGTCTGTGTTATGGAGATACTTATACACAGACAATTCATTATACTACGGGAGTACCTAATCATCTGATTTGTTTTGTTCCACTAGTTGGATTCCCGGGTCTAAGAGAGGGACAACATTTTCCAGTTTTTCGGAAGCTGGCACGATGTACTCGCACATAGAATGACTTGAAATCCTTGCTCTTGGGCAGATAAAACATCTAATGATTATTTTATGCTGCTGTCCTGTCATATTTTTTGATAAAGACAAGGAACTCAGAAGGTAGTGAGAGGAGAGGGCTGTAACAATTAGAAAGAAATGTATCTAGAGCAATCTGATATATAGGGATGAGTGGATTGGTAGGACTGTATGTCGTTTCTCTAAAATGAAAAGGTACTCATTGAGTAGTGGCCTGACCTCTTGTTTTTTCACCTTTCTGTATTAACATTCTAGCAGGCTTTTCGTAAAGCTTATGGTTAAAATATGTCGCATAATTTAAAGCGATGCCAGAGTAGATATAGCCGCGAGGTATATGTGTGGCGTCCTCATGTAGTAACTGCGTGCTGTTCGTTTGTGCATGTGAAAACTCATTTAAATCATGATCGAACTGATGGTTTCCCATTAACTGTGCTAACTATTTCTATGTTATGGTGATCATAATTGACAAATGGTAAGTATTTTATCTTCAGAGAGAATAAAAATTCAAGTACATGAGGTGTTTTCGATTTTGGTAATTAGTTGACATATCGGAGTTGATCTATATCTAAAGTATAAGTATTAAACTGCTTAAAGGTTAATTATGTAAATATAGCAGATATCATGAAGATGGTTGATGACTGAGGTGACTTATTATGATATGAGCATATAGAGATTTAGAGTATAGGAACACTACTTTAGTTTCTGAGACATAAATGAAGCATAAGGCAGGATTGCTCTTGAAACAAACGGAATATATGAGTATAGTAATAGATAGTATTATATATTATATATTATGATAGTATTATAGTATGACTAATATATATATATATGATAGTGATATAGCTATATATATATATAATAGTATATTATATATATATTATATATATAAATATATACTATATATATATATATATAATATATATATATATATATTATATCCGTATAAAGCCACATAGTTTAACTCAATGTCAAAACTATAGAACTCATCTAAGGAATTGGGGATGATCTTCTCAAATAAGATATCTGAGTAAATGTAGTATATATTGTATATAACTTATGAATATATAATATATATATATATATATCTATCTATTTTAAATAGTATATATATATTTATATTATAAATATTATATATATATATATATATTATATTATGATAAGTATAATATATATATATATATAGTATGTATATAGTATATATATATTATATTATATATAAGTATATAATAGTAGCTGATTATTATAATAGGTATTAGTGGTTCGAGGGTATATACATATATATATATATTAGTAATATATAAATATGTATATATATAATATATGGGGTCGGATATACTTATCATAATATATATATATATATAAATATATTAATATATATATATGAACCCGCATATATATATATATATATATATATTATATAATAAGCAGTATATATATATACTTATATATATATATATATAGTATATATATAAGTAACTATATATAATATATATATAGTCTGACTTCGATATATATGGTCGCCAGATGAATATATATTATATTATAATAATATATTATATATATATTACTATATATATATATAATACATATATATCACCATATATATATATAAAACCTGTAGTGATAAAATAAATAATTACTTAATTTTGCCCGGCTCCGGCTCCAGGCACCCCTTCGATTTCGCCTTCCCGACTCCAGGCCCCTCAAAAAATTTCGCCTCCAGCTCCGGCTCCACCCAAAACCTTGCGGCTCCCGGCTCCGCAGCCCTGCTCTCCCCTCTCTTTCTCTCCCCTTGACGCCCACTGTCAAACAAATACTCCCCAACCACCAACAATCACACCAAACCAACTCACTACTCAACACAAAGCTTCCTAAAGCAAACTAACACAACACATTAGCCCAAGAACCCATAATACTCTTAACAACAAACACAACCACTATTCACTTACACTTTTATACCAACATTTCTAATACACCCCATGATACGTCGTCCATCCTTTGTTACAACCTTCTTCTCCTTCTGATCTATCCTACCTGTAAACCCATGTTCCATAGTCCAACTTCCTATATCCTTACCACACTCACCAGCTCTCTCCCTCTTCTTCACTTCTCCATCACTCACACTCTTTCCTTTACCACACTCTTCCAAACTTCTACAGTAGTTCTCCCTTTCTTCTCTTCTATTTCACTGACTTCAACTTTCATTCCCATATGTCCTTCCCTTTTTTACCTGCTTATCACAATATTTGTAAAAAATTCATTCATACTCAACCACCTCATTCCCTTCTGACTCCTCGCTACTAGTATTTGTTCCCACAGAAATCCCTCTCCCCATTCCTATCCTTTATATACCTTCTTTCTCTCTTCCTCACATAATGTAAACCATACTTTTTTCCCACAACACTGGATAGGAAAGGCTTTTACTTCAAACCTAGCATTTGGTATTTATTCCATTAATTTAATTCCTTATGAGCGAAGTGTGGCACATATTTACTATAAAGATAGGTATACAAACTATTATATGTTCTCACACAAGATAACTATAACAGATCATGCGGAATACGGTAGGGGAAAAAGTTGTTAATTAATGGAGAAAGGCAACAAGGTTAATACGTAAAGGCAGTGAGAAGGGCAAATTTACGGGATCCCTTCTCTAAAGTCAGACGAGGAGTACAGTAAGTGTCATGTTTCACTAACTGAATAAAAAGAAGATTTCTACCAAATATGTAGATCACAGGTAAATGGGCAAGGACCTATGTAAGAAATGTAATCGTCCTGAAAGAAGTCTGGGGGATAATAGTACGACGAAAGCACACTGGCTCCGATAACGAAGTAGGACGAGTGAGAATGACGTACAAGGCGGAAAATTGGGGATACAGGGAATCAAGGTTTTATCTACCATTGTCATCATAAGATAAGGAGTAGAAAAGGGTTGCCTTAATAAGGAATCGCACGACGCTATGTACACCATCAAAAATCTAGTTCATATCTATTCAAAAGTGAGTACAGCATGGAACGGATGTTAGTTTTGTTTAGAAAAAATCACTCCGGTGATTCTGGTGCTTCATATGTGTTGTGTTAGTCTCTTCTAGCTCTTTTTAGGCAAGCATTCCCCTAGTACTCAGGTGATATCGCTCTGCTCAAGTTTGGGCTTTTGTTGTGCCAGTAGTTTGCGTGTACCATATATACCTTCTTTATGGGGTAATTTGCTTGCACTTGGCGGCGTTCTCAAGAGCAATGTAGAATGGAAGAAGGAGAGAGTCAGGTGCTCGATCTGAGTGGCCGGGAAGGCCGCAAGTTGGGTAGGACGCCGAAAGCATGGAGGCCGTAAAATTGTTTCATATTAGAGTGGGGCCAGAGGTAGTTCGAGAGACGCGAAAAATCTTTGGGGTGCCTGGTGCACGGAGCCGGGCAAAAATTTAGTAATAATTATATATTTATTCTTCACTACAGGTTTTATATATATAATATTGGTATATATTTCGTGATAATCATATTATCCTAACTAAAATGACTAATCCTTCTGCATAAGTTATCAATATATTATAGCTCATTATATTATATTCCCACATACTTCCTATATCTACTCTACACTTGTAAGCTAGCTCATACACTCTTGCTAACTCTCTATCTGAACTACTCTCATACTAGAAATAACTATCTATACTCTATAACTCATATATCTACCACCTAATATATAATCATATATTATACATTCTTTAAAATTCATACATTTACACACAACACTACCTCACTCGACAATGTTTTTACGACTATACAAATGTACATTCTATTAAAATAAGTGTTACTAAATTTTAGCATTCAATTATAAACAAAGTTTTACAATATATAGCAATAACACAAAAACCAGATTGTGTCAGTTTTACGAGTTTAAATCAAACTCTCTCCTCACAACGTACTTTCCTTGCATTCCCCACAAAATTATTCAATACCAACATATAATATACCTCATAATTACCACTTCCCAACAATTTTAAACTATATATATATATCTACACTTCTTACATGCTCTAAACATGACACTACATTACAATACTCACGGTATATGATATATATAATATTCCTACCTAATAATAATAGTACTTAGACTACATTTTCCTTTTTGTAATATAAAATATTGATATGATGAACTACTTCTATAATATTCATAGCTTATACTAAATCCTGCTTGTTCTTTCGCATAATCTATTTAGCTCTATTAAACATAATTCAAAAACGACATCCATCACCCTCTTTATTTACTATTTTATACTATAAACTATTCAAACGAACATTCCTATTTATTAACTACTAATATATCATAATATAGTTTTTATTATACAGGTACCTTTGCTTAATTAAATATTAAATAAATAAAATTATTACATATCTAATAATATCTTTATACGCTACATTGTTTAACGTATTAGATTTCTATAGTGTTCTTTAAGACTCATTGATTTAGTGCGGTACTGTCGCTTTGTATACTTATTATTGCAGTACGGTGATTAATCATACTTCATATATTTAATAGTCGTAACTACAATTAACACTATCATTCTTTAATACCCTTAATTGATATCCTTATACCCTAATAAATTTATTCAGTATTTACATTTCAACTAACCTAGTCATAAATAATTATTTCAAAGAGTAAAAACTATCATCTGAACGATAAAAACATACTTCTCTATTCAAGATTTACAGAACACCCCATTTACTATTATCACTTTCCACTATTTCATCTCCATACCAATTATTGCTCTCTGTTTACATTATACTTTGTATCTTCAAGAAATCTCGACATAAAAAGGGTTCCTATAGTCACATGATCTATACATAGTAAATTCTTCAATTTATAGTTCATAACTATTTTAACTAAAACAAATTTATGCCTCAACTAACCGCACCAAAAGCTGATGATCCTAGGGAGAGACACACTCATGGTACTTAGAAAGCCAATAAGGCTCGTTCTTACTTTCTCTCTGAAGATAAAGTAACTTTAACTACTTGACAACTAACTGTACGTCATGACTTTAATTCAGCCACAGTTAATTGACTGGGAGTAACAGTACAAGGAGGGATTTTCACGAAATGAAGTTTAGTCTTAACACACCGACTGACTAACCAACACCCAAGTTCAACTAAGGAGCCAAGAAGATACAACTACACTACTGCTTGGCTGGTATCCTTAAATTATATGCGAATTTAAAAGCTCCTTCATCAAACCAGTCGAGCGAATGTCGCTTGTCTAGAAATACCCTGAAGATTAGAAATCAGGCATGCAGACAATAAAAGAATTGAGACTTCTTTTTCTTAGGGATGAAACCTTTTTTAGAAAAACCCCACTCGTGAGATACTTCTTTCACTTTGTTGATTAAAAACATGTTAAATGTCTGATGCTTCTATTTCTATAATCTGCTATGACTCATTTTAGTGATACTTTTTCTTTTTTTGTAACCATGTCTGGACAGGTGCTTATATATTATATGAATGTCTTAAAACTCGATATGACATATGAATAAGTACATGAAGACCCAATTCCCAAAGATATTTCGTATGAGGATGGCTTTCGGCTAATATCTTGTGAGAATTGATATTGGTTTCCAGTTCCTAAAAAATACATATCTCTATAACCTGGTAGCGGCTTTATACTCGAAAATCCGAATTGATCACTAATTCAACACAATTACACTTAATTCATAGCTGATTACCTATGTAATCAAGTTCCAATGATTCAACAACTATAAAATAAATAGAACTTAAAACTTGCTTTAAACTATTTGGGTGCATCATTAACGCATTTCTTTTAGAACGTAAATACTCTTAAGGATTACAAACGCAGAGCTTAGCACAGAGAAAAAAGAAAATATATAAAGGTAACTGGGATGATTAAAATTTACACTCAAAAATATGCTTCTTTCAATTTTAATTAATGTAGCTTAAAATGTATTTTTGGCTCAAACCTCCTCTACTCAAAGTACGTCACATATATCTGTGGGCGTAGATAACTAACATCCTTATCGCGGACCATTGTCCGGCTAAATCTTCAAATTGAAACAAGAACACAAATAAATATACCATAATACTAGAAAACGAATGTGGCAATCTATTAAAAAATGCATATTCCGTAAACTCATAATTTATTAGAGGGGTTCGGGTGACTCATTAGCTTCCCTTCTGATAAGCGCATCAAAACAAATGCAATCCTCGCTCGATACGATTAAAATAAGGACATCTGTATGAGAATGAAGGAACAGGACTTGCGCTAAATGTGAACTATTGTATTTCATATTGAATTAACACGGGAAAAGAAAGGAAAGAACGTTTTTTCAAGGGCAAATATTATAGGTACAAAAGATAAAACTATTACCGTAGCTGGTGAATTTTGGCATTTCAACTACCGCTATTTGTGTGGAGTTCATTTGTACCAGTGATTTTTATGATATATACAGACAAGGTGGCAAAGTACCATATATGAATCAATCCGACAATTACTCGCCCCAAAAATTTTTGACAGATAACGCATTAATCTTTATAAAGGGGGAGAAATCTCATCATTGTGCTCATGCGCACAAATTTAGTGTATAATGTATTATTATTGAACTTATTTTATGGGATTTATTATTATTATTAATGTGATTCTAGTTGCAATAATATTAAGTTTTCAATTAAGATTTTTTAACGCATTCTTATCTTTTATTTTATGGATTTTTCAGAGAATTGATGTTACTGATGTTATAAAGGTTACAAATAGGAATCTTGAATTATTGTCACCATGGACATGCTTCCAACTCCAACTAATCATGCTTTATATAAGGATCATACTTCCTTAAACCAAGAAATGCCTCTACAAATGCCTGTCCAATTACTTCCACAACAACACAATGAACATAACAGTGTTTTGCCACATATGCCCTTAAATCCACACAATATGGAATCAGCCGATATGAAACTTAAATCTGAATTTGTTGATGAAGAATCCAATAATGGTCCTTTGGATTTTTCCTTACATAGAATTCAAGACATTGTGTTCAATAATCGTAATAATTGTACTCCAAGGAGAAGTAAGGCACCTAGAGTCAAATTAACTCTTCGAGAGACAAGTGAACAGCGTGAGCGTAGGCTCCAAAAAGGAAGAGAGAGGATGAGAAATCTAAGAGCTAATGAAACACCAGAAGAGAGATCCGTTCGACTCCTTAAAGCAAGAAAGTGCCAAGAACGAAGACGTCAAAAGGAGAGGGAGGTAGAATCAATAGATGAAAGAGAATCAAGACTATTGAAAGCAAGAGAAAGAACAAGACTCAGAAGAGAGCAAGAAACTCCAGAACAAAGAGAAAAAAGACTTCGAACAACAAGAGAGAGGCTTCGTCTTAAAAGAATGTCAGAAAGTTTTGAAGAGAGGCAAAGAAGACTGTACTTGCAGAGAGAAAGAAAAAAGGAGAAATACCACAAAATGACTCCAGAAGAAAAGGAAATGCTACGCTTGAATGAACGACATTCCAAACATTACAAAACTGACCCCAACCAAGAAAAAAGACAAACAAGGGGAATCTGCATTAAGGTAGGCTTGCATTTTGAATACTTTTTCAAGAATTTTATTTTAGATGTTTGTTTTGATTCAATCTTCTTTATTAGTAGCTGCACAGGGTTTAATTAATGTGAACTTTATTTAAATGGTTTTCCTGTACATTCAACATTAATATTATATGTAAATGAATTTTTGATATTATAATGTAATGCATGAAAATGCATCATTAACAGAATTGAATTCTAAGTAACTATATTATTGATCTTTAAGATATATATTTATATTTTTTTGTTTCTTTCTTTCTTTCCAGTATGATACATTTGAAGATGACTTGGATGAAGCTCTCTTAAAATTCCAAAATGAAGCACCACATATGACGAATGGTATAAATTATTATTATTATTATTATTATTATTATTATTATTATTATTATTATTATTATTATTATTATTATTATTATTATTGTTGTTGTTTAAAATATTTGGCTTGCTATTGGGTTGTTAATTGGGGATGTTAAGGTTGTGTAACATTGGACCTCAAGATCACCATGCCAGTTGTGCGTGTTTGGAACATTTTGGCTAATGTCTACAAAAAGAATGTTATTATTATTATTATTATTATTATTATTATTATTATTATTATTATTATTATTATTATTATTATTATTTTATATTATCATCATCAAAAAAATTTTTAATTAAAAATGTAGATTGGGAGGTGTATTTTAAATTGTACATTTTATTAACGAAATGTAAACACAAATTGTTTGAGAGTGGGAAATTTTGCATATCCAAACATTTGTTGATAATATGTAAAATATGCCCAAAAAGAGTAGAAAAACAAAAATCCTTAATAGTTGATGGAAAAATGTGAAATGTAAAAGTTATGAAAATTGTGCTGGTGTAACATTCAGCATGCTCTTTAAACTTAGGAAATTAATCAAGAATAACAAAAAGGTTATGCTTGGTTTCAGTCTGAAAAGCATTAAAGAATTTCATGCTAAATATTATTATATTATTATTATTATTATTATTATTATTATATTATTATTATTATTATTATAAAAAGGTCAATGTAGGGTTCATCTCTTTTGCCAATACCACAACTATACCCCCTCACAAAACTCCACCATTCACTCCTATTATGAACCTTTCTTCTGGCATCTGCTAAACTCGCATTCCTTTACTGACTCGATCCACTTTTTCCTCTTCGTCTCCCAGCCGGTTAATTCCCAGCACACTCACCATTATGCATCCGCTTGACCAACTAACTCTCATCCATCCTTTTCATATGACCAAACCATCTTAAATGCATTCTCGTTTATTCTCTCATTCACTAATTTTTTTTTCAACCACCCAAAAATTCCCCCCCCCCCCATTTTGGATTCAAAGCCATGTCCCTGTGACTAGAACTTCCAAATGCGTTGAGCCGAGCCAGGGCTTGCTATCAAGCCTAGATATTCTGTGCTCTCTAATCCACTCACTCAATTTCCCCTCACCAAGAACCTATTGCAGTAGGTAATGAATGAACCCCCAATTCACTGGATAAAGGTTCGGCGAGATATATATATATATATATATATATATATATATATATTATATATATATAATACTATATATTATATATATATATATATATATATTATATATATCTCTAATATATATATATTACATATATTATGTTTTTTTTCTATATATATATATAATATATATATATATATAATCTATATATAAATATTATATATCTATTTATATATTATATATATATATATATATATATATTCCATTCTCTTTCCCTTTAACTAAAACTGTAAAGCTTATTTTAACTCTTCTTGTTCTCGTGCAATTTGCCACAGGGATACTTTCCCTTCAGAAATTACCATCATCTTCAAATCCAGAAACTCATGTTTCTTTCATTTCATTCCAGAATCACACAAAATCAACTCTTTGATACTCTAAAAAATTTCTTCGTAGAAAATGCAACATCTTTCTGATTCCTCTACTACCTTGCACTCTTTCTACCATTTTATAATTTTAAAATGTCAACTCTAACTTTGCTTCCCCCTCTCTTCCTCCTCTTTTATCTCTGACGGTAGTACTGCTGTCTTCTTCCTTCTGCAAAAGTTGAAGTGTTTGCTCAAATTATTGCTTCTAATTAAACTCTAGATGATTCCGGAGCTATTCCTCCTCCCTGCCCCCCACCAACTCATTAAGATGTTATTTCTGCTCTCTCTCTGAGCTTAACATTAAGAAGGTGGATGGTCCTCAAAACTTGTACTTCTGAGCTTGCACTCGAGACCTTTGCAAACTTTTTTCATCTCTACCTATAAATTTCAACCTTTCCCTCCTTATTCAACCTGTGCTGAAAAAGGGGGAGACCCCAATCAACCATCCATCTATCGTTCTATTGCTCTAACCTCTGTTCTTTCTAAAGTTTTTGAATCTGTCCTTAACAGGAAGATTCAGAAACATCTTTTATCTTCTAATCTTATCTCTGATTGCTAGTATGGCTTTTGTAAGGAAAGATTGACTGGTGATCTTCTTTCCTTTCTCTCTGATTCTTTGTCCTTTGCTCTTCTGCATTTCAGTGAATTTTTAACATTTTGAGGGCTTTTGATAGAGTCTGGCACAAGGCTTTAATTTCTAAACTTTCCTCTTTCGGTATCTTTCCTTCTCTCCGTAGCTTTCTCTTGATTTCTTTTCCAGTCGTTCTATGGCTGTTGTTGTGGAGAGCCATTATTTATCCTTTAAATCTATCAATAATAGTATTTCTCAGAATTTTGTTCTATCCTTACTTCTATTTTCAGTTAATGATCTGTCTCTTACTTTGTTTCCTACCCACTCTTAGGCCGAGAACTCCACTCTTCATCACTCCTTCCAATTTGAAGTCATGCTAGGAGGGTGCCCTTGGAGTTAATGACCTTTGATCTTTCTCTTACCTCTGGTTGTTTTCAGTGTCTCAATAGCACAATTTCTTCATCTATTTACTTGCATAATCTCCCACACAACTAACAGCTCTAACCTTCTGTTCTTAATATTCCGAGTGTTTTCATTTCTTGTGAACTTTTTTAGAAGGATCACATTATCTTCCTTACAAGCTTCTAAGTTGAGTGTTCTGAGGGGCCTTCCAAGTTTCTCACCACCTCAGCTGTTAGCTCTGTATAGGGTTGTTGTTCGTCCTCGTATGGAATAGCCATCGCATGTATGGGGTGGTTCCATACATACTGCTCTCATAGATTAGGTGTAGTCTAGGACTTTCTGACTTGTCAGCTATCTTACTCTCACAAACTAATTAATATTTTTAGCAGTCAAACTATTCCAAACTCCTTCAGCCTTTCCTCATAGCTCTTAAACTCAAACCCAGAAATCATCCTTGTTGCTCTATGTTGCACTCTCTTCAGCATATCTTTGTTTTTCCTTACATAAGGGGCCCAAACTTGTGCACAATATTCTAATACTGGCCTAACATAGCTAAGTATACAGTTTTCTTACAACTTCCTTGCTCTTTGTAAACGACATTATGATATATTATGTGATTTATTATGCCTAGCATCTTATTAGCTTTATTCTTTGCTTCCAAACATTGATTAGCCACTTTCAGATTGATTACTACTTATAATCACACCCAAGTCTTTTTCTTGGTTCACAGACTAAAGCCCAATCCCCATTCATATCGTAGTTAAATCTTTTATTTGAGTAACCTAGGGGAAAAACCATGCACTTTTTATTATTACAATTCATTTGCCACTTATCTACCCACCAAAGAAGTTTATCAAGATCATTCTTATCTTCCGTACAAAGATTTTAGAAAGCAAAACTGTTCCGTGTATTCCTCCCTCTAAAATATAACTGGAACTAATTCCAAAAATGTTTATTTTGCTTTTACATCTTAATAGCAATTTTCTATCAAAGATCAAATGATTAAAAGTATTAATTTTTGATTATTGTATTATTTTGACAAATTTTTTAAAAGTGTTACTAATGTTCTCCTCCCATTTATTTATTATATAATAAGGATGTATTACCTATGTGCTTTCATATAAAGTACTTTTTTATTACTTTTTATTAGAAAATGTAAAAATATAACTAAAAACAAGTTTTATTTTTTTTTGTTTAAGCCAAATGATGTAAACCTAACAACCTTGGTTAACTGTGTTTTGAATTCTTCCCAAGTGACTTGTATATACTGAATTACTGATGTACGCTTTTCAATTACTGAGATGAAAACAATGTTCAGCTCATGGAGCTAGTAATTTATTATGTATTTATTAATTACTAATTATTAAATAATTATTATTATTATTATTATTATTATTATTAATATTATTATTATTATTAATTTTATTATTATTATTATTATTATTATTATTATTATTATTATTATTATTATTATTATTATTATTATTATCATTATCATTATCATTTTTATTATTATTATTATTATTATTATTATTATTATTATTATTATTATTATTATTATTATTATTATTATTATTATTATTATTACAGATTCAGAAGATGGAACATGGCTTGCCGAACCAGAAGTTTGTCTCTCTGTTGGATCTCTAGAAAATTACTCCCCAGAGAAAAATTCGGGTTCCAATCGAGAAAACGGAGATTCAGCTGCTGCACAGTCCAATAATTTCGGTAACACAAATAATAACAACAGTAATAACAACAATAATAGTAATAATAATAACAATAATAATAACAACAGCAGCGGTACCAACGCAAATGAATCTTCATCAACCACTAAATCACCAGCCTCGACTGAAACTGCAGGAACTACAAGTGAATCTGTTACATCAACTGAAACCACAACTACCACAGATACAACTACACCATCATCAGTTCCCCCTCCGCAAGATCTTCAGGAGCAGCTTTCGCAGCATATTACCAATGTTGCTCTTAATATCAGCGACACAGGTAAACCGTATGAAGAGCCACAGACTTACACTAAGATGAACCCCTGCTATCCTCCTCCATCCCAAGCGATACCTAGTTCACATTCAAATGAAAACTACAGCTCCTACCAGTGTAACAACAATCAACCAGAATATATAAAAGACAACAGTAGTTCCAACTGCGTTACTGTATCAGCACCGAATTATAACGTTTTTCATGGTTCTGGGGGAGTAGTAACTGCAGTAGCAGTTCCTAGAGAAGCCAACCGATATCAATATTGTAGCCAAGGCTATACCCCTCAACAGAATAGCAGTCAGGTAACCACTGTTACTGATAGTTATTCTCATAGAAGCCATCCTGCATTTTCACAGACTGCTCAGCCTGTAAGTCATCAGCAAATAAGTCACCAATCTGTGAATCATCCGTCAGTGACTCATCAGTCGATAGCACATCAGTCGATCAGTCACCACTCAAATTACTCAGACCATGATGCCCCATTGAATCTCCAACAACACCATACTCAAATGCTGCCAAGGTACGGTACCATGTGTTGAGCCACTCTAGTGAGAGAGATTTAAAATCTAGGTAGGTTTATTTTATTATTTTATTTTTTTGTTTTTTGTTTTGTTTTTGTTTTGTTTGATGTTATTTGTTAATTTTTTTTTTTGTTTCTGGGGTTTTTAAATATGGATAATGAAATTGGAAGTCTAATAATGTTATGAACTATTTTTAATTTTTTTAAATTTTTTACTTTTTAGTATTCTTTGATTCGTTTGAGATATTATTTTCTGATTTTTATTTAGCTATATTTTAAAATTATTATTATTATTATTATTATTATTATTATTATTATTATTATTATTATTATTATTATTATTATTTATTTATCTTATCAAAGTAAGTGAACTAATGTTTAAGTACTAACAGATAGATAATACCTTAAATTTAGTAATATACCGTGTATATATATATATATATATAATATATATATGTATATATATATATAATATATATATATAATAACATATATATATAATATAATATATATATATATATATAATAACTAATATATATATATAATAATATGTATATATAATAATAATATATATATAATATCTTCTTTAATATATATATATATAATAATATGTATATATAATATATATATAAGTAATAATAATATATATGTAATAATAATATATATGTATATATATAATAAAAAGATAATAATAATAATAATATAATAAAAATATATGTATATATATATATATATATATACTATATAATATATATATGTATATATATACTAATATATGTATCAACAATATGTATATATGTATACCGTAATATATAATATAATATATGTAATATAATAATATGTATATATATATATATATATATATATATATATATATAATATATATCGAAAATAATAAAAACATCATAATAATAATAATAATAATAATAATATGGAAGCGTAATATATGTAATAATAATAATAATAATATATATATAATAATATATATATATGTAATATAATATATATATAATAATAACAATATACAATAATAATAATAATAACAATAATAATAACTATAATATATAATATATTACCCTATTTATTATTATTATTATTATTATTATTATTATTATTATTATTATTATTATTATTATTATTATTATTATTATTATTATTATCTCCTTTTCCCAGATTGTGGGTGAGGTGTGTAGCATACACTGGATACAGAAAAGTAGTAGTCTCCCCCCCCCCCATCCCTTACCATCCCCTCTATACCCTTAAGTGAGTGTTGATATAATGTACAGATGTCTGGAGTCATTACAAATCTGGTGTGATTTTATTACTTTTGGTTGCAGGCGACTGCTGTAATGTTTGGTTGTTGGGTGCCAGGGGTGGTCTGGTAAGAGTGATTTACTGTAAAGTTGATATCCTATCATATCAAGATGGGCTTTTACAGGATTTATTTTTGTTTCAGCAAGTATGTTGTGGATGGGTATGGAGGGAAGGCAGCCTACTATTATTCTGAGAACTTTGTTTTGTATGACTTATAGTTTTTGCATATTGGACTGTTATATTGTGGGTGCCAAGGCTTGGGATTCATAGTTTAAGAAAGAGCGGAGGTATTGTCTATATACTATTGTTAGGGTCTCTTTGTGTTGGCCAAAATTTGTTCCCATTAGTGCTTTCATCGCGTTTTATTTGTGGGACTCTAGAGGTGATATTGTTTATGTGAGGGTGAATATAATGTGTGTGTCTAATGTTGAACCTAGAATGGCGGGTTGTCTATTATTTGAAAGAAGAACTGTTGGATGAAAATTTAATTCTCTTTTGTTTGATGTAAGTAATGTGATATAAGATTTTTTGAGAAGAGGCAATCATTGTTTGTTTAAAAGCATTGTTCAAGTTGCTTTATGTATTGTTGTAGTTCTCTTCTAGCTGTTTTTATAGAGGGTTATTGAGCTGTGATTGTTAAGGCGTCTGCGTAACTCCTGATTTTTGTAGAAGGGGATGTGGTAGATAATGCATAAAAAATTAAAGAGGGATGGTGATAGGATGATACCCTGGGGGACGCCATTACATAATCTGTATGTTCTGGAGGTGTGGCATCCATTTATAACTGGCAGTAAGACCGGAGAAGAAATTTGCTATGATTTTCTTGTCTATGATGTTCATTTCCATGTTTTAAACTTTGTCTATGAAGAGGTGACGTAGAACTATTTCAAACCCTTTGTTAATGTCTATTGCAACTGTGGAGTTTGCTTGTGAAAATGTGAAACCTGTGAGAATGTTTTGTATTAAGTCTATTAGTAGTGTGGTAGTGGAATGTTTTTGCCTAAAACCAATATTGAGCATCACAAAGAGGGATGGAAGGGGAGATTCTAGGTCTATGAAGTAAGGTTATTGTGTGGTTTGTTAGGTATTAGTATTGGGATATATGGGTTGTTACCAGAGTGGTGGGAGGGTATTTGTTTGCCATGCTTTGTTGAATATTTGGGTTAGGACTTTTATAGCTTTAGTTCCTAGGTGAATATTTTGTCTGGTTCCTCTGCTTTTTTTTCTTCAGTTTTATCTTATTATTCTTACTTTTCAGTTTTTAGTACATCTCATGATCAATGTTTCCTGTCTCCAATCAATTTTCCTGTGTTCTTCTGATCTACTTTTGAAACATAAATACTTCCCAATATCTATTCATTGAACATACCCCTCATTATTCTCTTCATTTAATCATTCTTTTTTCTCCACTTCTAGTTTCTTCCTAGTACACTTTTCAGGGTTTTAAATTCATACCATTCCAGACCACACACTCCTAAAACATTATATAGTTTTATACTAGTTACTCAATTTAATTGGATATAACACTCCTTAGCTACAATGTCGTATTAAAAAATATATTCCATCAAACTTTTCTCCCATTTCTTTTCTCTTTTAAAAATTATTGCTTTTCTCATTTATTTTACCAATTTTTTAATATATATATATATATATATATATATATATATATATATATATATATATCTCTATATATATATATATATATATATATATATATATTTATATTATATATATATATATATATATATGTATATATATAACTATATACTATATATATATATATAATAATAATAATATTATATATAACAATAATATAATATATATATATATATATATATATATATATATATATATACTAACCTATATATATATATATATATATATAATAATAATAATAATAATAATATATATATATATATATATATATATATATATATATATATATATATAATATATATATATATATATATATATATATATATATATATATATATATATATATATATATATATATATATATATATATATATATATATATAGTCTAATTTTTGTAAAAAAAAAATTATCCCTTCTCCCTTTACTAGTTTAATTCTGATTATACAGTATCATTAACTGCTTCATAAGCATGTCATGTTACTCTGTAATGCCATCTTATTTTCTACATCCTAATATTTCAGTTCATCATCTGTTAACAATAGCCAATCTTCCCCCCCTCTCTACTCCTTCCTTCCAATTTTTATGACCTTCCTTCCTTTTTTGAAAATCCTTAACACTCGCCTAAATTTTCTTCCACAAGATTTCCACTTTTTTCCTAACTTTGCTTCTTTCTTTTCCTTCATCCATTTCAGAAACTGCAATTTGCTACCATTGATCAAATTAGACCTAAATACAATTTAAAACTAAACAGATTTTTGTTTACTTGACTTCTTAAAATATAATGTATCAAACCAATTAATAATTGGGGCCAAATAAACAAAGAAATTGGCATTCATTAATAGGCTAACAACTCGGACACTCTTATTTCTTCCACCTTATTTGTTTTGACTATCTTATCTTGTTAGTTCTAGATATTTTCTAGTTAGTTCTAGATATTTTCTGTTATACAAATTACATAAAAGTTTATCAGCTATACTTAAAGCTATGTTAAAAAATGACAAACAATAATTAAAACTTTATATTACCCAGTAGTACCTACCCGCAACGACGTCTTACTATTCGAACAAAGGTTTTTCCTTTTTTTTTTTTTTTTCGTGAAAATTTCTTGTTTGCCTTCAACTTTTTACTTGGGTAAATCCATGTTCTATTTGTGAAGATAGATATTCGATCTGAAGCAATTGTGTATTAGTCCAACAGTAAAGAACATTGGGCTTATCATAATCTTATTAATACCCTCGCGAGTCCTTGTATAAAATTTTTCGCCCAAATCCAGGTTGGGTCCTTTTTTGGCCTAACCCAAATTTACCACACTTAAAATTACTTTTACTAACTTTTTTGTTACAGGTTATGAAAATCAGTCCTTTTAGAGTGTTTCTAGTGAATTTTGTAAAATTATATTTAGTATTTTTTTAAATAATATTTCAAATTTGACTATGTTTTGTTGCTAAGTTTTCATAAAAATCCTTAAAAAAAAAATATATATACAGCGAAATTTGTTTAAATTTGGCAGATATATTCCTAGATATGTACTAAATAATATACTTATGTGAATATAGGCCAAAGTGCATGTAAAAAAAATTTTTATGAGCCAGAAAGAGGTCCTTTTTTTTAAAGTATTTTTAGGTGGGATTTTTTTTTCAAATAATTCAAAAATTTTCGAAATTTAAAAAACAAACAAACAATTACAACGTTTTCCTACAGTAATTATGCATTACTGTAGGAAAACAAATGTTTTCAACTGTTGTTGATTGCGTTTTTCCAAATTTTAGGATGGTTACGCGCAATTCCTGGTTGGGTATTTTTTTCCCCAACAAATTTTTTTTCAAAAAAAAACAAAACAATTACGATGTTTCCCTACAGTAATTATGCATTACTGGAGGAAAACAAATGTTTTCAACTGTTGTCGATTGTGCTTTTAAAAATTTTCCTAATTTTAGGATGGTCACGCGCAATTCCGGGTTGGGTAATTTTTGTCCCAACCAATTTTCTTTTTCAAATTCATAATTCATATAAATTATATGGTTTGTTTTTTTTTAAAACTTCGTTTTTCACATCTTCAATTCCCATTTGAGGAATACCTGGAAGGAGAAAAAAAATTATAAAAAAAAAAGTTTGAAAAATTTGCATATATATATTGGGTTGGGTCAAAAATGACCCAATCCGGAC
Organism: Trachelipus rathkii; assembly: GCA_015478945.1. Lineage (NCBI taxonomy): Eukaryota > Metazoa > Arthropoda > Malacostraca > Isopoda > Trachelipodidae > Trachelipus > Trachelipus rathkii. The sequence goes on from JABUQX010061751.1 coordinate 56,486, forward strand.
TCGCAAGGGATTATTAATAACAATTAAAAGTTTATTATTTTTTATTAATAAATGATCGTTTAATTCTAGTACTATTTGGTAATAGGATTTGGTAGTTTCATAAAAGCAGAGGTAAGCAGTAAAAAAAATGGAACGTAGATTATTAAGATATTTATATAAGCCTAACCTACCCTAATATAACCTAACTTAACTCAACTTATTTTTTTCTTTCCTTTTGTCCCATAAATGATGAATAAAAGAAATATTTTATTTTTGTCTTTTATTTACAGGTGATTGACTTAAATCGAAAAAAAAAGAAAATTTATTTAAAAGATTTTTCTGAAAACCTTCTAGTTTTATTCTTTTTTCTTACTCTGTTTTTTGTACGTTTTTGTAATTTTAAATTGTATTTTTTTTTTTCATGCAGAATTTTTTTTTGCTTTACAAAATAGAATTTAAGAGAATAGGATTTTGAGCTCTTTCTAATCGCTTCTTTGTTCTTTTTCTACTTTTTTTTATCACCATTATATATATATATATATATATATATATATATATATATATATATATATATATATATATATATATATATATATACTATATATATATATATACTATATATATATATATATATATATATATATATATAACTGCTAATAACTATATGCTATATATATATATAATATATATATATATATATATATATATATATATATATATATATATATATATATATATATATATATATATATATATATATATATATATATATATATATATATATATATATATATCTTGCAAAGTTTAGAACTAGTATATCTCTCCCTCTCTCTATATATATATATATATATATATACTATATATATATATATATATATATATATATATATATATTTTATCAAAGCATAATTACTTCTCTTGGAGATGTTATGAGTTAAGAGGAGGACTCTGCAGCTTAAAACTTAACAATTATAATATATAACTATAATTATTATTATTATTATAATTATTATTATTATTATTATTAATATTATTATTATTATTATTATTGTTATTATTATTATTATTAAAGTAGTTGACTTTTTTTTTAAGAGCCTCTTAACTCTTTAATCATTTGTATATGCAGTAATCGCTTGATTGTAATAACCATTTATATAGTTTTGTAGCAGCAGAATCGCTCTAGATGAGGTAACTATTAAGTAAGAAAAATTCTTTGTAATTTTAGTTAGCTTTAATAATGCGTAGTTTGTAATAATAGCAATGAGTTTTTCTAAATATTTTTTTTATTATTATTTTTTTTCTTTTGTAATTTTTAAAGAATGAAGTTTTTTTTTTTTTGCTTAGTTTAAATTTATTCATTAGTATTTTCTTAGTCACATATTTTCTTAATTTTTTTAATCAGGTAGCTATAATATATATATATATATATATATATATATATATATATATAGAAATAACTATATATAATATATTTACGTAATCATAATCTATATATATATATATATATATATATATATATATATATATATATATTTATATATATATATATATATATATATATATATATATATATATGACATAATTGCTATTATTGTATGTAGTTTCATACTTGCTTTTCATTAATATTTTAAAGCATTGAAATGAAGTAGATTTTAAGCTTTAACAATAATAATATTTATAATAATATATAACTATATATATATATATATATATAACATATATATATATACTGAAAAAGATTTAAAAAAAAAAATAGCAAGTTAACATGTTATTTTTGCGTTATGAAACGATATTCAAATATTGAATTATTAACGAAATTTCGTTTATTTAATTCTTAAATTGAATAAATAATTATTTGCTCATATAGGTTATTATTATTATTATTATTATTATTATTATTATTATTATTATTCTTATTATTATTATTATCATTTGTAAGGTAAGTTTATTTTAAAGATTATCTTTTAACTATTTTAAATAATAGGTTTTATCAATATGTATATGTTGTGCTATATATATATATATATATATATATATATATATATATATATATATATATATATAAATATATATATATATATATATATATATATATATATATATATATATATATATATATATATATATATATATATATATATATATATATATATATATATATATATATATATATATATATATATATATATATATATATATATATATATATAATTTGAAGCAAAGCTATAATAATAATAATAATAATAATAATAATAATAATAATAATAATAATAATAATAATAATAAAATTTATTATAATTGATGGAATTAATTGTTATAGGTTAGATTAGGTTAGTGAATTCGACAACATTTAATTTTAATTTATATTTTTTATTTATTTATTTATTTATTCATTCTTTCCAGGCATATTTTACATGTATTGATTTTTATTATTATTATTATTATTATTATTATTATTATTATTATTATTATTATTATTATTATTATTATTATTATTATCATCTTTATTATTACTGTACCGCTTCAGTTTATTCACAGTCTCACCTGACTTTTACCTTCCTTGTATTTTTGACTGATCATTTTGTATGAACATGAAAAAATAATCATTGACATTTCAAAAACTTTTTAAATGGACACTTTTTTTTTTTTTTTTTCTTTAAAGAAAATATTTGTAAGGTCTTTGAAATGTTATTGGAGGGAGTGAATAAATGGTTGTGTTTCAGTTTGAACTGTACAAAGATTCAAAGTTTCAGATATATATTGAAAGTTTTAATGTACAAAATCGTGAAATTAAAAGTATTTATAAAGTTTTAATAAAAGATTTCAATTAATTATTTATAGTTGTTTGAGTTGCTTTTTTTTATAGATTTTTTTTTTATGTAAATAGTTTGTGCTTCATAATCTTGCAAATAATCATTTAATGATAATGGGTATTGTCTCTTCTAAATGATTTAAAATATGCCCTCCATTTGTTCTGCAGTGCTGAAAAGGAATTTTAATTAAATTTTTAATATCTTTACTAACTATTATTAGATTTTTTTAATATGGCTCAGAAAATCATTAATGGTATCTCACTTAATATTATTTTATTGGCCTGTGAGTGAAAGAACTTGTTTGTGCGTTTGATTTGCTTAATATTTTTTAAATTTCAAATAAGTCATGAGAACTGCTCGCGGAAAATCTTGTAAAACTGTAAAACGTGGAAGGAATATAAAGCCAAGAGAAAGTACTAGTGTTGTGAGAGTTGTATTAAGTTTTACGTGTGTCAGAATGTACTAGCTTGACTTATGAAACTTGCCAAAACTGTCCAAAAAAAAAAAAAAACACTATTGATCTCTAAAAATTTTATTATATCCAGATTCAATTAGTTATGATGTACGTACTGTAAAGAAGTTTGGCTTTCATACATTGTTTAGCTTGTGCATGAAAGAACAAAAACTTGGGTCCTTCTTGAGTACATTCAAATACAGTAGCAAGTACTAGTTGTTCTAACCCTAAGTATTAATGAAGAGGAGGAAAAATTGTTAATAGATAAAATGAAAAAGTTCAGTTGGTTGCGATGAATGTGTGGCAGTTGATTTATTGAATTAGAAATTCATGCTATTCTAGTGGAACCTGTTTAATGAAATTTGCCTTCTTCATTATTGTGTCAATTTCCATATAAAATATAACTTTGGGTCAGCTTGGCCATGTTCATCTTGCAGGTAGATTTGATCTTTCATGTTACAATCCGGTTTTCGATTGTTACTCTTGTCTTTTAAATGCACCCTTGGTCCAGGTCTACGTAATAGAAAGGGTATATCACATCTGTATGTGTTTTTTCTTTGCAAAATACAATAAACTGCTACTATCTTACTACTACTACTACTACTACTAATAATAATAATAATAATAATAATAATAATAATAATAATAATTCACTCGAAATCATTTGAAAGATATTAAATATATAGTGTAATATATGAACATGTAACAAACATCTTGCAACATTTTTTTTCAGGTTTTGTCAATTTAGAATGAATGCATCTTTATTACTAGGCATGTGTTGCTTTTCTTCTCTAAAAATAAAATATTTTAATTCTTAACTGTTCATTTGCTGGCTATGATTTTTAGGCATATTTTCATCATATCTATTTTAGATGTTGCTTGTGTTCCAGACAAGTCTCATATCTGAGATTTGCTTTCCCCTTTCAAAACGCTTTCGATTTTCTTCCGTTTTCATATTCACACTCAGAACTATAAAATACTTTTAGCTTCTGTTGGTAAATTTGCAAGGTAGTTGTGGAAAAGGATTAATTGCAATTTTTAAGTTGCCCTATCTTTCGTACTTATCAATATAACATAACAAAAAATATTTAGTGGTTATTTATGAAATAGACAAAATAGTTTCCAATATAGTTTCCAGTTTACTTTTTCATTTTTTATAATAACAAATGAGTTCATAATCAGGTCGCATTGTAATTTACTTTGTACATATACTAGCGAACAGAGAGTGATCAGAGGAAATTAAAGTGCGAGAGTTTTATTTATAGTGCTCCAAATTTAAGAATGCTAAATGGGTTCACTCACTGTTGCTGCTTACCTTTGTTTCCTGCATGTATTGTTCCACATCATTGACTTCATCCTTTTCCAAAGAGATTAATTATTATTTTGTAGACACAAATAGGCCACCTGAGCATAGCTGTATTGTTCTTTTATAATAGTGTTACAACAAAAATTTTCCAGTTTCTTTGCATTTCTTCCTTGTTGCAATGTTTCATTTAGTTTACTATAAATCATCCTTTATGGTGCTTTGTAATATTTTCTGTTAGATTGAATTATGACTAAGATTGAGTCATAAAGTAGTCTGACATTTTCCTTACTTATATGCTTATATATATGTAAAGGAACAATTGCTTAGAAATTGAAGATTCTATCTAGGTTTAAAACGAAAACAAAATATTCTCATTTAGCTTCTTCTATCTTCAGCTAAAGCGTCTCGACTAATATTGGGTAGGCTGCTGTTTTTCATTTTTGGGTGATTCTGATTCTGCCTGTCTTTTTGGTAGCTCGAATCTAAGGCTAAAAGTATTGCTTTTAACTGTCTCATACCTAAGAAGCCTCAATATTATGATTTGAGTTTGGGCTTTCCCTGTACTTACTACAACATCGAGTGCTCGAATATGAAACTCGAATTTTTCCCTCTACGTATGCAACCTCAGATATGTGCAGCTTTATAAAATTTTGTTTAAAAATTAGCATCAGACAGATTCTTTTTACCTTCACCTTTCAAGCTGCTTATTTACTGTAAATTTTTTATTTGTCCCACAGAATATGTATTTAATTTTTCTCACTTTTTGGTGGTTTCGAACATTCATCTGAGCGCTTCCCTGGAATGTGCTTATTTTAGAAGTTTGCCTGAAGTAGTAGTAGTACTTAAATGCATTTATTATTATTCTGATTGGTGCCTTACATTTCGACTAAAAGCATTAGATGCTTATTCCTTCTTCCGTCACCAATCTTTTTCTTTGACACCTTTTGGTCTCAACTTTTTTCATAGTGCTTTTACTGTCCTAGTTTTTTGTTATGAGAAATTTTAAATTTTGTTGGTCTCATTCTGCTCTCTGAAACTTTTGCTGAGTAAAAGAATGTTGTAAAGGAATGTTGCTTTTAGTTTTAATAATCGATATTCCAAGGTGTGATAAAAAAAAGGTCGAGTACCTTATTGTATGGGTTTTTGTTCATGAATATATGTATACAGTATGCTGGGATTGGTTAAAATAATTTAGTATTTTCTTTCTTTGACGGATTTGCAAATATTACTAAGGCTTTAATTACGGTGGAAAACCTTCAATTACATAACACGTTATGCATAGAAATATACTTTTTAATGGATTTGATAAATTGGAAATGACACTGAACTTTTTCATTCCCTATTTCGAAGGTTTCTATGAAATTCATTTCAATTACAAGTTTAATGTTTTTTGAGTATAAGCATAAAAAACTCTAAAGCTTTCTCTTCATTATAGTACTAATTTTCTTCTGCTTTATGTTTGAAATTTTTATTTAAATTAGATGGTAAAGTTCAAAAAATTGTTTAAAAATATTTAAATACCTACAAACTTGTTGTTCTTTATGACTTTTGCGAAAGTTTATAAAACTTTTGATGATATCCACAATGTGGATAGCTAGTATAACCTGAACACTTGGTTTGAGTGTATTTGAATGTGGGCCATAAATAACAATGTTGCTAATTTATTGGTATTACTAATAAACTAGCATTCACCTCCTCTCGTCTCAAAATAAATTATATTAATGCTTGTATTAATACAGACTTTTAAAATAATACAAAAGAGGCAATTGTTCAATGCAACTATAAACACTATATGTGACATATTGTTACAGAATGCAGTATATTTGCTCTCAGTAACTGAACTAATAAAGCTTTGAACTTATTCCAGACCAGGAACAGACGCACATATAATATATAATCTTAATACAGGTATTAATATTCATAATCATCATCATCATTACTTTTATTATTATTATTATTATTATTATTATTATTATTATTATTATTATTCCTGTAGAGGTTTTTTCTCGTAGTGCTTAGGTTGTTTTTCTCTTAATTTCTTTAGCTAATAATATTTTTCAATTTATTATTATTATTATTATTATTATTATTATTATTATTATTATTATTATTATTATTATTATTATTATTATTATTATTATTATTATTACTTTGGAAAACCTTTTATCCCTTATTGGAATTATTTATTTAATTTGTTTTTAATTATATATATATATATATATATATATATATATATATATATATATATATATATATATATATATATATATATATATATATATATATATATATATATATATATACTATATATATCTATATATATATATATATATTTATATTATTTTAGATTGTTACAAAAAAGAAATTAAATATTTTAAATATTCATGATTAGTATATATATATTATATAAATATATATATATGTATGCTATATAATATATATATATATATATATATATATATATATATATATACATTATACTGCTCATATATATCTATATATATATATATAATATATATATACCTAATAATAATAATATATATATAATGAAAGCCCTTGTACTTTGCACAAATGGTTTCCATATTATTATTATTATTATTATTATTATTATTATTATTATTATTATTATTATTACCATAATATATTTAAGAGAAAATGCTTTAGATTTTTTGAACATAGAGAGATATATTACTGCGCAATAAAGTGCTTGGGTTAACACAGCTAATTTTGCACGCACACACACACAACACTCACACACACACACACACACACACACACACACACACACACACACACACTCATACGTACATACATACATACACATTAACCATGAGACAAACGTATTTTGTACAAATATTGTTAGGATCCTTCTAACCATTTCTGGCATTTGTTAAATATTAATTTTTATTTCTTTTTAGGTATAATTCTTTCATTACAGATACTTATTGTAAATAGATTTATTATTATTATTATTATTATTATTATTATTATTATTATTATTATTATTATTATTATTATTATTATTATTGTCTGTGTTGCCATTTCTGTGGACTCCTCTATTAACTTTGTTTGTATTTTAGAAGAGTAAATGGCATATGCATAACGCGTAAAGTTAAGTTTAATAATTATATATATATATATATATATATATATATATATATATATATATATATATATATATATATATATATATATATATATATATATATATATATATTTATATATAAATATATAATATATATATTAACATATATATATATATATATATATATATTTAATATATAATTACTAATTTAATATATAATAATGTAATAATATGTATATATAATAGTACAATATATATATATATATAATATATATATAATATACTTTCTTTATATATATATATATATATATATATATATATATATATATATATATATATATAAAATTTAGGAGTAAGGTATATTAAATATATTTGATAAATATTGGTTCGTGTTATGTAGAGATGAAATAATAATAGTAAAAAATATAGATTTTTCATTTTTCATTTTTTTGAATGATTTTAAAGTTTTGTGTGTATTTTAGGAGTGTTGCTACTTTTCGTTGCTGGCTCTATATCCTGAGACGTAGCAAGTCCATTCGAAGACGAGTCAAAATAGTCCTCTGCAGACGGTTCTTCGAAAGGCGGATGACCAAGGCGCCAGCTGGGACTTTTTCCCACAAAGCTTGGAGCCAAAGTAGTGATAGTTCTTTACATTTCTGCCGACGAAGGCTGATGTTAAAGTCGAGGAAGAAGGTAACCCTTTCTAATGCCAAGTGGAATTTAACTTGAAATTCAGTGGCTGTCAGTGGAAGCAAACTTTGCTTCGCTGATGACCGTTTCGTTGCCAGCACAAAGTGACTTGCATCTTTCTGGTGTGAAGTCGATGGGAAGAACCGTTGAATAACCAGCACCAGAAGATTTTTTGGATATAGGACCTGAAGGGCCAGTAGGGCACTACGAGAGTCCGAGTAAATCACATGTGACGCATCTGCAATAGTAAAAAGAATCCTAGAGAGTGCCATTAAAATGGCAACCAGCTCTGCCGTGAATATCGAAATAAATTGAAAGAGTGAGTGAGTTTGATTGTGGTCCTGGAAAACCACAGAGGCGCCAACTCTATTGGCCATTTTAGTGCCGTCCGTGTAGATTTATATAGAGTCGTAATGGACCTCCGAATGCGACAGAAAGGACGCCCGAAGCTCTGATGGGTGATGGTGAGATTTAGACAGCGATGACAGAGCTAAGCATATCGAGGGAACCGGATATAACAAGGGAGAAGGTTTATCTCGTGGTAAAAAGAAAAGTACCCTCTGAAGAGGGATTTGCAGATGTATCAGACAACTGTATGCAATTTTGAAGGGAAGAACAGAATGAGCCAGTTGCGATTCGATAGCACGCATTTTCGACAGGATCAAGGGTGCGAAGTAAAGTGGTCGAGGATTGACCATACACAACACCTATAGTCCAATTTGGCCAAAACAGCAGAGTGGAACCCCAGGAGGGATCTGGGGTCCCCCCCCCCGCACAAGAATTTGCAAAGAGATGACGTAGAATGTCCAAGAGCCTTGGAACATTAAGCCGCCTTCAAATGTTGTGGAATATATGTAAAGTGTTCATTGAAGATGAGTCTAAGGAATTTGATCTCTGACAATACTGGAATGGATGCTCCACTTAAGGTGGGAGTCTGCTACCCCTCCCAACCTTTTTTCCGAAACGATACAGCCTTTGTTTTAGAAGGAGAAAACTGAAATCCGTGAATCCCCCCTGTCAGTGATTTTTTTGATGGCCAGCTGGAGCCGATGCTCAAGATTTGATACACGGACCCCAGAGACGTATAGGGTCGGGTCATCGACATATAAAGAGCGCTTTACCGTGCCCAGAATGGATTCGACGATATCTGTGAAAGCTATGGCGAAAAGCAAGACGCTTAGGACACATCCCTGGGGAATTCCTTCATTCAACATGTCAGACCTAGATAACACTGAAGAGCATTTAACTTTTGATAGGTCGATCAGTTAGCAAATGATGAATGCACTGCGGCAAATGACCTAGGAGCCCCATAGGATTTAAAATGAGAGAGATGGAAGTTCTCTCCACGTGTTATCATATGCCTTCTTCAGGTCAAATAATACCGCCAGCACTAGGTTTTTAGCAGAGAAGGCCTTACGAATATTATGGTCAAGGTGAAGCAGAAGCAATTGATCTGTCGAGCGATGGTACCGGAACCCGTCCCGAAAGTCAGAGAAAGTTTGCAATCCTTCCAACACAGGAAGAAGGCGACCAGCCATCATTTTCTCTAGCAGCTTGCAGGCGTTGCAATTGAGGGAAATGGGTCTTTGAGTATCCGCTCGTGTGAATCCTTACCGGTTTAGGAATAAGGATCACATAAGTCGTCGACTATATTGAGGGGCAAACATTTTCCACCCAAATTCTGTTAAACAAATCCAAGAGAAAGGCTGATTTCGTCGGATGAACGTGTTTGAGCATCATTAACGAGATGCCATCTTGACCAAGAGCACCATCCTTACATCTCGACAGGGCAATCTGATATTCAAACAGGGTAAAAAGATGGTTTTAATGGGAGTCTTCATCACGTTCTGGGGAGAAATCCGGAGGTGGACTTGAGTTCTGGATGTTTTGAAAAGTCTCGGTATAGTGATATATACTAGAGTAGGTTGCAAAACTGTAACCAAGGAAGTCTGCAACAGGTAGTGGGGCCTGAAGAGTATCAGAAATTTTGGGTCCATATCGAAGTGTAATTGGAGGAAATCTGTTAGAGCGTTTGGAGATTTTCCGTGCTATCTTCCATACCGAGGATAAGGGTGTTTCAGACTTGGGAGTGCGGCGGATAATACAGCGAGATCTCTCAGCTGCAGCCATGTAAATAATCTTATTGCTCATCGTTGGATGTTTTTTGAAGTTGGGGGAAAAGCTTTCTCTTTTCACGGTTTGTATGCGAACACTCATGAGACCACCAGGGTTTGGCTGGCTGATATCAGACCAAGAGATCTGGGCCTTTTATATAATTTCACAACTTATTAGATGAACTTTACTACACTTTTTGCAACTTTTCAGTTTTATATACTTATTTTTTTAAATTTCCGTAAATATAAATTTTATTTTTCATTCAAGGTTCTGCCTGGAAAAATCATCATCCGCTCCTAGTTCCACAAATTTAACTTCTTCAAAGAGTTTTCTAAATAACTCCTGCATTCGTTTTTGCTATGAGACAGCATCCTTAGCTTAGCCTCTGCACGGTTTCGAAATTTTTGAATTTGGCAGATGTTTCGTATACTCGGATGCGGGTTTCCGCCGTTTTAATATGTGAGATAAACATGGGGTTAAATAGAAGTTATTAAAAATTAACTTCTACAAATATGCTTAACATGAAAGGTAAAATAACACGAGGAAAAATATCATTGGAGGGTGAAGGCAACAATTTAGACCTCCCTTGATGGAGATGCGGATGCACAAAAGCATAAAAGGAAGAGCCTCAGTCCATTGCTCATGCTGAGGGAAGAAACAGCCAAACATGCCTTAAGCTGGCGGTGAAATCTATCTACGACCCCGTTTGAAGCTGGATGAAAGTTGGTGGTCCTGATGTGTTCAGAACCAAGGAGGTGCATAAAATCTGAAAAGGAATGATTCAAATTGTCTACCTTGTCTGTGGTAGCAGTAGGCAGGATGCCAAAACGTACAACCCAATGAGTCATGAAAGTTTTAGCTATGGCTTTGGAAGTGGCAGTTGCAGTTTTGAGAGGAATGGCTTCCGGCCAACGCGTGAAGTGGTCAATACATGTAAAGATGTATTGATGCCCATCAGAAGGGGAAAAAGGACCGACAATGTCGATGTGAACTTTCTCTAAACGTTCTCAAGGGGAGAGAAATTCCCGTAGAAGGACTTTTGTGTGCCGGTGCACCTCAGAACGCTGACAAGGAAGGCATTCACGAGTCCACTTTCGCACATCGGTATTAACACAATGCCACACAGAGCGGGCCGCAACCAGATTCTGAGAAGCAGCGATACCGAGGTGAGAAACGGAGTAAAGAGCAAGACAGATTTGAGGAAAGCAGGAGGAACAAAAGGACGAGAGCACCATTAGACGTGTCACAAGGGAGTTTCTTCTGAATGCTCGGGAGAGAAATCCACCTGAGAGAAGAGTCCTGGGGAAGAGAGGTTCTTTTGATGACTATGCATCTGCCATATCCTCGTAGTTGATGCTAGGGAGTGAAGATGTGGAGGTAATCTCGGTGCGTGAAAGTGCATTGCCGTGAGATTAACCTTACCTAGGACGTGACGGATGTCTGCCGTAAACTGCGAAACATATTCCAAATGACGAGCATCTCGGTGAGTGTCATTCATTTTGAGATGCCATGGCGAAGGTGATCGGCTTGTGATCGGTGAGAATATGAAATGCCTTGCCTTCCAGAAAATATCTTAAATGTTTGACTGACAGGTAGATTGCGGACAGTTCTCTGCCGAAGGCGCTGTAGCTGAAGTTTCTTGAGAAGAAAGACAGAGGAAACCAAGAACCACTCAGATTTGCTACAGAACGCCTCCGCCTGAGAAATCGGATGCATCAGCCTGATTGCGAGTTAGTGCAGAGTCCTGTGGGTGGACAAGGAGAGTGGCGTCAGCTAATGCATCTTTATCAGAAGTGAAAGCAACGCAACCTTCTTCCGTCCGCCCTACCTTGACCGAGACCCTTCTTTTCTTCGGGCGGATGAACTCTGTGAGAGGCCAGAGGAGAGCAGCTGCTGCAGGTAGAAAACGATGGTAATAGTTCAGCATCTCGAGGAACTGCTTCAGTTGCTTCTGCGTCTCGGGTAAAGGAAAAGCACGAATGGTGCCAACACGCTCCTGGAGAGGGTGAACACCTTCAGAGGAGACTGTATGTCCAAGAAACATGAGAGAGGATACACCGAATGAACCTTCTCCGGACTGATGCGGAAGCCGTATTCGTCTAGTCTATCTGGAGAAGACAGCAGAAAGGTGCACCTTGTGTTCCTCTTCGGAGTTGGTGGCTATAAGCAGGTCGTCGATGTAGGCCCAACAGAAGGGTAGCATTGATTATTTTCTATTGGGAGAGACATCTTCCAAAATGAAAGAAATAATCAAAGGTGGAATAGTAGCTCAGCATCTGGTTGTATTAAGGAGGAAGTGACGGACAGAAGATCATTAACCCAATGAAGTAGAGAAAGAGCTCGGCATAAGACAAAACCTTGAAAACACACCATTGATATATTTAAAGGATAAACGGTAACCTTCCATAGCAACTGACATATAACGACCGGAAAGAAAATCAGCGAGGTCACAGTGAGAAGAATAAATACCTAAAGAAGGAAATTTAGAAATCAAATCTTAGTGCCAAACTTTCTCTAAAGCTTTTGATATGTTCAGCGCCACAACAAAATATTCCCCTAAATGCCGAAGAATTAAAAGCGAACCAAAATTCAGGGAGAAGTAATTGAAGATCACAAGCGGAACATTCCTTCCGGAAGCCAAATTAGTTATTAGAGATGAAATTTAGGATGGAATCAAGTTTTCCTATTAGGATAGGTTCGGAATCTTTAGGGAGAACAAGAGTAAAAGTGATAGGATGATAGTTAGTGAATTGACAACATTTTGTCACTGACTGGATGAATGTGTAATTTAGCAGAACATGTAACGCAAAGTCTTGAGAGAACTGAGACCTCGATAAAACAATATTTTGCAAAGAATAAAAAGACAGTATGCAGCACGAAGTTATTGCTCTCACGAATAGAAATTATAATGAGAGGGAGAATATCGCCAAGCGACGTAGTTAAATAAAAGTTTGTTGCGAAACCATGTATGACCGTAATTAGAGAATTAGGTTAGGTCATGAGTGTCTTATTTTACAAAAAACAGTTGGGAAAAAAATGAAGAGTAAGCCTTTAAAATTACTTTTCGGTCGTTAGAGACTCTCGCGTTGAGTTTAGTGGAAACAATGTACACTGATAAAAAGAAAAAAGGAGAATCCGATGTAAAAGAGATTATCTTTTTTATATTAAAGCATTAAATGGCTCTAGTGCTACGACAGGGTGTGGATTATGAAAAATTTTGGACAAAGTGTTTCAAGAGTTTTAGAATTAATATAGAGCAATTATTTATAAATAAGGTTATTTATATTTTTTTTTTTTTTTTTTTTTTTTTTTATTAATAGAACTTTTATAACATCTACCTTCTTACTGGTTTGCAAAATTGCAACTATTAGTGCATTGTATGCGTAACTTTTTTCAAGGATATTTCTCTATCTCTTAAGAATGAACAAATATCTTTCGCGAATCACATAATTTTAAAAGATATTCTGATATACACACCAACCAGCGAAAAATTTATGTCCTACTCCGAAAAAACACGATCTAAATTTGGTTTTTTCCCCCCCTTGTAACCACACAGGTCGCTTCCAATATTCCCCGGTTTGACTATCCTTTGTTTGAGCCATATTTATTATTTATTTATTGTTATCCCGAAGAGAGATATATAGATTATGACAATCTACTAGATAAGGGTTTAAACCTATATGGTAAATATATAGGTTATTTTTTACTCACTAAATATATTATTTATTATAATATAATAAATTAATATAATTTTATTAATTATTAATTATATAATATAATTAAATTTAATATTATATAATATAATAAAAAAATTTTATTAATATATATTATATATTTTATTAATTAATATAATTAAAAATATATTAATATATTAATAATATATATAATAAAATTATATATATAATATATAATTATATTATATATATTAAAATATAATTAAATAAAATAATATAATAAATATATTATATATAATATATCAGTATTATAAAATAGGGTTATGGGCACCCTATACTATACCGGTCACATTTTTATCCATAATTCATAGGGGTTATTAAAGTTTTTTTATATACTATAATACGCTTATAGACCCGCATAACCCTTATCCGCCACCTTACGGTGAAAAAGGTTAAAGTCCCCTACCCCCCCCGCTTTTATTTAGCGGCTTATTTCCTACTTACTACCGCCTAAACTTTATAATAATTTCCCCAAGAATACCCAATCAATAACCTTATTTCCCTGAAGTTTTTACGCTATTTATTCTCATAAACACCGTTTTTTCCTTTCCCGCTAAAATAATAAATGTTTAGAGAAAAATCTCTTAAATTATATATTATATTTCCATAAATAACTAATAAAAAGGATTTATTTTATTTATTAATAATTAACTAATAAAAATAAAAAATAAAAAGGTAAATATATATAATAAATTATATCCCTTTTAAAATATGGTAATACATTAAATATAATAAAATAATAAAATACAATCAGTATAATTTTAATTATATAAATTATTTTATTTTTATATAAAAATGAAAAAAAAAATGCATTTGAGGATTATATTATTGACAAATTATATTACAAAATAAAAATATAAGAAACCTTTTTTTAAACACAACTCCCCTTTCCTCTCCTCTTTCACAGTTAAAGAAAAGCTCTTTGTTATAACTCTCTTTTGATGTGTTTCCTGTTTTTTTTTTATTATTACTTCAGTACTTTATTTATGCTTGTTATTTCCCTCTTATACTATTTACTCCCTATTAATTAATTCATTTCCTTATTATTATTATTATGTGGAGTATTTTGAGGAACATACCAAGACAGCTATGAACATGCTGGACTCAATATTTTAAATACCTCAATTGCATTTTATTTTCACTCCTTCTCTTCAATATATAAGATTAAACTGGAGCACCACACACTTTCTAAAGGATAGAGGCAAATATAAATATAAAAAGGAAAAGTCAATTTGTATAAAACGTCAGCCTTTCATACAACGGTGGTGAGATTTCAAATTCCATATTTTTGCCCTCTCACTGTCAAGATAAAAATTTCTTTTATTTTTCGTAGTCGTACTATACTGTAATAAAAAATTTTTTCTACTCACCCGCCCTACTTTTATATTTCTTAATCACAAAATAATAGCCTGCAAAAACTAGGGGAAGAAAAGGGTGTTTTAATTTTTAAATAATATTTTATTTTTATGAAACAAGTTTTTTTTATTTTCAATAAAAAATAACAATTTTTTCCCCCATCCCGAGAATTATGAAAAAAAGGGAAAAGAAAAAAATTGTTTTTCCCCCTTTTTGGGGTTTTTTTGGTGGGGGAAGAAGGAAAAAAAAAGGTAGGTTTTTGGGGGTTGGGGGGGTTTTTTATTTAAGTTTTTTACTTATTTTACCAGCAAGTCCCCATTTATTTAACCTGTAATAAATTTTTAAGGTTCCCTTCAAATAAATAAATAACCTTAAAATATAAATAAAATTTCCCTAAACCCTCCCCTCCCCATATTTTTATTAATGGAAAATAAAATATATTTTTTTTTTGGAAAAAAACCTACCATAAAACCACCCTTTATATATACTGGGGTTTTTCTGTCCGGTCGCTGCCTGTCGTGGTGTTTATGTGTGTTGTGCATTCCTTCCTTCACGCCCGTCCGCTAAACGCCCACGATATTATATAGATGTGTTTTCTTCTACACCTAATATAGTATAAGTCTCAGAGGGTACAACTTCCCATCTTATATAAGAACTAATTTTGTCATTTTTAAAAATTGCTCAAAAAAAATCCCTGAGAAAATATAAATATGCCGGCAAGACACTTCATCTGTTAAATGCTCATCTCTCACCCAAGCACCGCCAATGAGTGTTCCCTCCTCCCTTGTAAATATTGCGCACTTGGAAATGGGAGTCACCCTACAGCAGAATACTTATCAAAAATCCGATTTTCCCTCACGCATCTATAAGCTAAAAAATATATATTTATATAAATTATTTATAAAATTTAATATTAAGATTCAATTATTATTTATTATTATATTACATTTATAAATTATTTATAATATTATATTGAATTATTTAATTATTTTTTTAATTTAAGCCAGTATTTAAAAAATATATATTAACTAATTTAAAAACCTTTTTTCATTTTTTTTATCTTATTTTTTATTTATTAATAATTATTATTTATATATTATATTATAAAATTTGAATTATTAATTATTTTTATAATAATTATTTTAATTATTTTAAAAAAATAAAAAAATATTATTACTTATTAATTATTATATAAAAATTAAGTTATGGTTCAATTAGATGTTTCAATAAGGCTATATAAGTTATTTAGTAAATTTTGCACGAAATATAGTACTGTGTGATTTTATGAGAAAAAGGTTTTATAATAAATAAGATAAATAATCTGAGTAATTATTAAAATTGAAATTAAAATTAGTCTAAATAATATTTAGAATGTGGGTTCTGCTTTCATTATATTAATATTAAGTTATTATAGTATTATATTTTATATTAATATATTAATATAAAATTAATATGATTTAATATGATATTAAGTATATTATATTTTATATATATTATAATATATTAAAATATTATATATTTATAATAATTATAAATTATTTAATAAGTAATTATAATATTAATATAAAATAAAATTAAATATGGGATTTAAGTACAACCTAACAGAAAATTTAATTCTCTTACTGAAATCGTAGTCTTCTACTTAGGTCTTCACTTATTTTAAATAGTAAATTTATATATAAACATATAAAAATTAAATTTTATAATATTTATTATTATAAATAGATTGATAAAAGTAGAGGTAATTAAATGCATACCCCCATTATATTCCCAGTATCATATAAAAAATAAAAATTCCCAAATATTAAATATGATTATTTTTTTTTTTTAATAAATATTTAATTAATATATTGAGATATATATATACTATATTTAAAATAAAATGTTACCTGAGTGAAAAAAATTATTAATTATTATATTATTTTGAGATAGAGTTTTTATTAATATATTTTAATAAGCTTTAAGAGAGAAAACCTAAATTATAAATAAGAATTAGAAAAAAACTATACAAAAAGTATAAATAATTCGTTTTAGAATTTCAGAACCCTTTGTTATAAAAAAAATATTAAAAAAATTTATATTTTCACCCCCCTCCTTTTACTTTAAGTTCCCCTAATTATAAAGAAAAAAAAAAAAAAATTTACCCTACTATTTATTATGCAAGGGTAAATAAAAATAACTTTAAATTAATTTTTATATACATTTAGATGTTTGTTTCTATTTAATTTTTTTTAAATAGCATGAGGTATATAAACATGTAGACGGTAAATAAAATAATACTTTATTTATTTTTTATATTATTTATTATTATTTTGAAATATTACCCCTGCACTACCCCCATAGCCCCAAAAGGTTCCGCACCCCTACTATTTTTATTTATTTTATTTACTACTCAGTTCAAGCGTGGGGTAACCTATCTATATATATATATATATATTATATTTTCCCACCCACTATACACTACCCTATTCCCCGCTTTATATATTTATAAAGTCCTCCGTTTATATAAAATAATATCCTATTTAATGGGTAATAAAATGGATCCCCTATACCTATAGCCTACCTCAGCTCACTTAGGAATAAAATAATAAGTAAAGGGAGGTGAGGAGAATCGCCCTAGTCGAGGACATATTTTAATAGAAACTAAAGAAATAGGTTCATAGAAGAAACGAAGATAATAAAAAAGTGCCCCCCCCGTAACCCCTTTCTTGATCGTATTGAAAATGATAACGATGAGATTTAGAAAACGTAAATTAAATTTATGAAAAGTAAATAAAAAATAATATTTAAATAAAATTCTATTATTTATTAATAAATTATAACAATTATTAATAAAAATTAAACAAGGTAAGAATTAAAAATGGCTTTTAATAAATGTGATAGTATTTTACAAGACCTACTAAATTTTTTTGATCAAGTTAAACGGTTAAGTTCTCTTGTCTATTAACTACAATTCAAAGTTGCTTCCATTTTATAAGATGGA